>CANXYI011959222.1:0-11776 GCA_948208565.1 Hura crepitans
AACCTCTCAGGCATATGACACTCCCATGCCTGATCTTACTACCAAATTGCAATCGAAGCTATAATTATTGTAAGAAGCTTGTTTCACACTATTATAGGCTATCTTACTGGCTAACAATACATCATAACACTTAACTACTCATAGTAACATGCACAAGTGCCTCTGTCTACGAAACCATCCCAATCTAGCAAGTTAGTATCATACTTACACAGTCATCAACTACACTACTAGTCGTCCTCATCGTATCATCCTAGTATACCACTTGCACATTAGACACCCAACACGCTTAGTATACACTCAGTGGTGAATTTAACCAAACATACCATGTATCACTAACATATAAGGCACACAAGAAGTTTCTAACTTCATTTATTTATTAATTTAATCTCTCTATTAAAGCTCCCAGTTATGACTACTTATTAACTAATTTACATTACCTCAACTAGACTCTTAACCTAGGGTTACAAATGCCATTTCATCTTTCCTTATTATTTCATTACTGCTTAATTTTGCTCCTTAATAACATTCCTCCATTCTAATTACCCTTACCATACCCAAGTTACATGACTTGCATAGTTTAGCTATGTATTCTTACTATTCCCTTATCAATCTCTATCTTTCAATTCTATTCATTATGCATTTATGTATAGTTTACTGTCTACTTCAGTTGAATTAGATAATTTCCTTTATAACTTATTTCTTCATTGATGTTTTCCTATTCATTAATCCATTTCATCAGTTTTTTACTTCCTTTAAGAGTTTTACAAGATTACATAGGTTTATTCCATCTACCTTGATAGCTTATTTCCTATTCTTAAGGTATTTACTTATAGGTTATTTCCATCATCACCATTTATCTTCTAGTTCTTTAAAATGTCTTTTAAATCTATTTAGCTTATTTAATTAATCACTTTATACTCCCATAGTTTAAGAAAAACTCCCAACCACTGGATAATAGGAATCATAATATATAGTGGCCCCCAATTTGGTCCATGGCAGCTACACCTACCCAATTTGAGAACCGAACAAAAGACCAAGCTATACAATGGCCCACATTTGGACCTCGGTATTTGTACACACCTTTCCTTTAATAGTATGGATTAGTTCCTAAGAACCTCCCAATATCGAAAAGGCAGATAGCAGGGATCAGTCCAAGGACCTCTCAATATTTGTAAAAGGGCTAGTAGGGATCAGTCTGAGGACCCTCCAATATCCCAATACAATTAACACAACAACTTAGCTAGTGGATAGTCAGGATTACCCCCTTGGGACCTCTCAATATCCATAAGTGGGTAGCAGGGATTAACCATAGGCCTCTTAATACCCGAAGCGTGCAGGGTCAAACCAATACTCAACGACTGCACTTACCATACACTGGCTAAAATCGATACAAACTCAGCCTCTAGCAGTTGCTAATCCCTAGTTGACTAGTCAACCTATCTAATGTATAGACAACCAGTATTCCCACATTCCCTTCCAACTACCTTTCACGTATATTAGGTTAATCATCTAGATTATTCCTAATAAAATATATTATTCTCAGTGGTCATCTTGATTAATTTATCAGTTAAATTCCATTTAATATCCTTTTAGTTTCATCAAGTTCTCATATTCTCAGCTCTAATTCCATTCTTGTCATTAATTCCATATAATTATCTTTTAGCTTCTTTTATAACTAGTTCAAGTTCTTTTTTGTTGCCAACATATACCCAATTTACCTCATTTCCATGTATCCTAAAAGATTTTATTCTAAGGATTTTATGTCATTTATTTCTTGCATTACATTACAATAACTTGGTTCCCAGATTTAATAATTTACTCTCTTTGTTACTTTATTTATAATAATATTTATTTTCTATACTATCTAATAATTTTGCACTACAAACTTTATGGAATTCTATATAAGGATTACACCATACATATGCCTTTAGGTTTCTATTAATTATAATCTCTTTTTCTATCCTAAAGTCTACCAATTTCCATTTATTAGTTTCCTTAAATTTTGTCTATACGTTATTTATGTATTAATAATTTCTTATGTTATCTTATAATTTATTTCTTAAGCTTTTTAATTGTGCAGCACTTTAACCCAAAATGGTTCTAATTTAATCTAGTTAATCACTTTTCCATTTTACCAAATATTTATTCTAATTACTTTCAAGTGAATAAACCACATATATTAATTTATTTCATTAGGTCGTATTTTTTAGATATTTATAGGCTATCATAATTTCCTAGGCAGTTACAGGTCTTGTTTATGTAAAAGTACTATTCATTTGGTAATTTTTTCTTATCAACCTTCTAGTCCATTTCATTTTCCTTTCACCTCAACCTATTATATCCTAAAATAATCTACACCATTTAATGTTTTACTCAACTTAACATCTTTCTCCCATATTTAAAGCCTAAAATCTTACACAACCTAACTTGATTAAATTCCTATATTTTTGCCTAATACTTTTCACTTTAATTATCTTATGCCATATCTATGTACATTCACCTTACATACATCATCATCATACCATACTCTATTAATTCTTTTCACCTAACCATAAAATTTCTCATCCATCCCATGTCACTCTCATGTTACACATTATGCTCCCATCCTAACATTCCCTGCCTTTATGCCATACATCCATAACCGCACCATGGCATACATGACATACATATAGTCATGCAAATAACACATACCTACACATCCATTTCACATCCAATTCACATCCATATCATCCTATATCCATAATTTACACATCATAGCATGCATTTCACATACATACCCTCATAAACACCCATGCAAGCACAACTTCCATACACACACCTAAAGCTTTAATCCAAAATTTTCCAAACATATAAAGTATGTTTTAGTTAAATTCACTTACAATGGGCTCCTAATCATGTTGAAGTTATTTTAGAACCACTAAATCCATCTTCCTCCACCTTTGTCCACCATTTCCCAAACTTCCATATTAGGGTTCCATCTTTGGAAATTCCTACAAAATTATACATAACCCTAAAGTGAAATCTTTTTTTAGGGATAATATCTACACCTCAAATACTCCCTAAGAAAAATAAGAAATTGTAGAAAGAATCACTTACTCATGAAAAAGGCACTATTCATCAAGTGCTTATAACATCATTTTTAGACATCCTTTTCCACTTCTGTTAGTTGGAATGGCTTCAGGGCATCATGAAAGTTTAGAACCATATAAATTTTAGGTGTTTTTAGGGTGGGAGGAGAGAGAAAGAATTAAAAAATGGTGGAAAGGCAATGGCTAAAATGGCATCGACTTCTTTGTGAAAAATGGAGAAAATGACTTCTTTTCATACTATCCACCATGCACACATGTCCCTTTAGGTACATAAGCAAAGTGGATGGCCACGATTGCACCGCATGTTGATCGGACATCGTAAATTAATTTTATTTTGTTTTAAATTTTGAAAATTCACAATAATTTCTCTAGACATCCAAAAATCATGATTCTAGTTCCAAAAAATCCTCAATTATATTCAGTAAGGGTCCTATAAAATTTCAGCCCAAAGCTCCTCTAGGAGCTAGGGTTACTATTCACCCGTGTAATTTAAAAATTCTAAAAAAATATCAAATGACTTCAGAATATTAAAATTCCTTTTGCAATGGACTCATTGGAATTTTTGAGCTTCATTTTTAGGTCCATCCAAGAACTTCCAAAAGCTATCCTGGTACAACCCCAACTGAGATCACTATTCATCATTTCTCAACCCAGAATGACTAATTGGTTCTATAAAATTTTTAATTCACTCTTTTTCATCAATTTTTGGTTGGTTAAAGTTCGGTTGACTGAAACCCCTTTTAACCACTAAATGACCCTTCAATGCCTTGAACCTCACTATAGCAAGCTCAAGGGTTACTAGTCACCAAATGATGATTTTTTGGGCATTACAACTCTTCCCCTCTTAAGAAATTTCATCCTCAAAATTTTATAGTCATATGATTCGTCATTTCCACTTACCACTATTATACTTTTACTCTTTTCTCTTTCAATGTGAGTTAGACCTTCATCCCTATGTATCTGGTCCTTTACTAGTGCACCTTTATTCTTTACTGAGCAAATTTCTTTTTCCATCTTTCTCTCAAGATGGGTGAAGCTCCCTCAACATACCATCAATATTATTACATTTCATTTCCATCATACTTCTATCATTAAACAATGTTAAGCTATGTACTTTCACTATCTCCTCTCTTTCCACACTTTATTTCCAGTTAGAACACTAGGCACTACAAAAGTGGTCTCACATATGCACCTTATTTCATTCTCCTTTATCATATTTACCCTACTCATTCTATTATGTTATTGTATGCAAATCCCTAATTTTACCTTAACATTACAAAGTAATGTCTTTGCTTAACTTTTCAGTAGTGACTTTTCTCATTTAAGTTTCCTTCTAACACCTTTAGATGCAAGGTTATACCTTTCTCCTTTTTATTTGCTAGTATAATCCATGGTTTATTTTATCCTAATCTCGCCTTAATTGATTTCCTCACTCATCTCACTTGTAAGCTATATAATTCTCCCCTTGTCTTCTACCCCAATTAATTCATCTACCCACAGTTTCATTTCTTTTAATATCTCAAGAAAACATCATCTATAGGGTCCTCTCGGATGCCTAATAGTCATGTGTTCCATCTTTCTTTTAGATATTGCTTATCCATTAGCCACTCAGTCCATTTTCCCTCTTAAGTTTCAAAGTGGTAAGCTGACTCTCTCTATTTATCATAAACTAGTCAAATACCTCCTATTGCTTCATTCTCACTATGTCCTCATAAGAACATTGCCTTAACATCTAAACCTTCTCTCATATCTACTCATAAGTATCAACATTATTTCCCATCCTCTTTCTGCTTAGGGTTTCCTTATTATCTCTCTCTCTCTCTATTGCTATCACATTATTCCTTCTCTTTTTCCTTTACTCTATTAAGTTCCTTCCATATCAAGGCTATTATGATGCCATGCTTAATTTTCAAAACACATGCATCGAGTTTTCATCATAAAAAAACATGTCATGTATAGTGTAAGTATGCAAAATGACAAGATACAACCTAAGTTATACAATGCAATACCCCAGGCCCGGTAATAAAATGCATTAAGGAAAAACAATAGCCTTCATCTTCAAGGAGCTTAATAGCCAAATCCTATCCTCAGTCTTATCCTAACTCTCTTATCACAATGTGTCTTATGATTCACTCCTGCTAATCATTGATATCTCACTTCCATGTACTATTAACCTCACCAATCCTATTTTCCTACTCTACTCTTATATACTCCATGGCTTTTTACTATAGGTGTCCTAGACTTTAGTTCCATAACTCTCTATACTTTTCAAAAGTTGATAACAACTCCTTTAGTATACCTTAAGGCTATGGGTAACTAATCTGCCTTATTTATGGGTCACTTAGTTCCCTTTTTCATTTTCTGAAGGTATTTAATCACACTGGGTACATTACATCAGCCATTCATTTCTCATTGGTAACCCTTGAGTCCACTCTACCATATCCATGTCCTAAGATTCCCTCAAATTTCCTTTTTCTCCTCATTACTTCCTTATAACAGCATTTACATCCTAACAAGTACTCTAGTTTCGAGGAAACTATACTAACTCCCTGTTACCTCGTATCTATTCTTTATTCCTAGTATTTAGCCAGTCTTCACTTTTCCTTTCTCATCAAGAGCCTCGATCACTTAATAATCATCTTACAACCACTACACATTACACAAGGGTACTATACTTTCTTCTTTTAGTTGCTTATATCCTCTATTTGCTTAAATAACCATACCATCCCTCCCTACCATCCCAGAGCCTATTACTCCCTTGTTAGAGTATTCTTACTCTTCTATGGCTTCATTAATAGCCTTAACTTAGGAGGAAGAGGATTACACCAAATTATAGGACCATTACTTTTGCCCACTATTTTCTCTTCTAAGAAGTTCACATAGTTACTTCATTAATTGTTTATCAGTAATCCTTATTTACCAATAGTGTAGTGACTGTCCACATCCAAAAATCTTAAGGCACTCATGCATTACTACCTAAGACCACCTAAACCTGCTCTGATACCACTAAATGTAACACCCCCTACCTATTCTCAGAGAAAATAGGTAAAATGTGCTACTTCTAGTAAGGTCACCCATCCTTGGATTTCCCTAAGGGCCTTTCATTTAACTCTTAAATGGGTTTCTCCTACTCAGCATAAATATTTTATTTAACGGTTCTAATAACCCGCAGTGCAACTCCCAGGCACATAACACTCCTATGCCTGATCTTACTATCGAATATCAGTTTAGGCTATTATTATAGTGAAGAACTTGTTTCACCCTATTATAGGCTATCATATTGGCTAACTACACAACATAACACTTAACTACTCATAGTAACATGCGTGAGTACCTTTGTCTACCAAACTATCCCAATCTAGCAAGTTAGTATCATACCTAGATAGTCATCAGTTGCACTACTGGTCGTCCTCATCATATCATCCCAATCTACCACCTGCACATCGAACACCCGATATGCTGAGTATGCACTCAGTGGTGAATTTAACCAAACATACCATGTATCACTAATACATGCAGGCACATAAGAAGTTTCTAACTTCATCTATTTATTAATTTACTATCTCTATTAAAGCTCCTAGTTATGACTACTTATTAACTAATTTACATTACCTCAACTAAACTCTTAACCTAGGGTTACAAATGCAATTTCATCATTCCTTATTATTTTATTACTACTTAATTTCACTCCCTACTAACATTCCTCCATTCTAATTACCCTTACCATACCTAAGTTACATGACTTGCATAGTTTAGCTATATATTCTTACTATTCCCTGATCAATTGATGTCTTTCAACTCTATTCATTATGTATTTATGTGTAGTTTACTGCCTACTTCACTTGAATTAGATAACTTCCTTTACAACTTATTTCTTTATGCATGTTTTCCTATTTAGTAATCTATTTCATTAGTCTTTTACTTTCTTTAAGAGTTTTACCAAGATTATATAGGTTTATATCATCTCCCTTGATAGTTTATTTCTTATTCTTAAGGTATTTACTTATAGGTTATTTCCATCATCACCATTTATCTTCCAGTTCTTTAAAATGTCTTTTAAATTTGTTCAGGTTTTTTAATTAATCCCTTTAAACCTCCATGATTCAGGAAGAACTCCCAACCACTAGATAATGGGAATCATAATATGCAGTGGCCCCTATTATAAGCCTCGGCAGTGCACCTACCAAGTTCGAGAACCAGACAAAAGACCAAGCTGTACAGTGGTCCATATTTTGGACCTCAGTGTCTATACATGCCCTTTGCCCGATAATAGGGATTAGTTCCTAAGAACCTCCCAATATCGGAAAGGCATATAGTAGGGATCAATCTGAGGACCTCCCAATATCTATAAAAGGGATAGCAGGGATCAGTCTGAGGACCTCCAAATATCCTAATGCAATTAGCACAATAACATAGTTAGTGGATAGCAAGGATTAGCCCCTTAGGACCTCCCAATATCCACAAATGGGTAGTAGGGATCAGTCATAGGCCTCCCAAAGAAACACGCAGGCTCAAAGAAATACTTAGCGGCTACACCTACCATACACAAGCTAAAATCCATATAGTCTCAGCCTCTAGCAGCTTCTAATCCCTAGTTGACCAATCAACCTATCTAGTGTATAAACAAAAAGTAATCCCACATTCCCTTTCAACTGCCTTTCATAGCCATTAGGTTCATTATCTAGATTATACCTAATAAAATATATTATTCTCAATGGTCATCTTGATTCATTTATTAGTTAAATTCCATTTAATATCCTTTTAGTTTCATCAAGTTCTCATATTCTCAACTCTAATTCCATTCCTATCATTAATTCCATATAATTATCTTTTAGCTTCTTTTATAACTAGTTCTAGTTCTTCTCTGTTGCCAACATATACCCAATTTACCTCATTTCCATGTATCTTAAAAGATTCTATTCCAAGGATTTTATATCATTTATTTCTTGCATTACTTTACAATAACTCGGTTATTTGTTACTGTATTTATAATAATATTTATTTTCTGTACTGTCTAATAATTTTGCTCTATAAACTTTGTGGAATTCTATATAAGGATTAGACTATGCACATTTCTTTAGGTCTTTGTTAATTATAATCACTTTTTATATCCTAAAGTCGACCAATTTCCATTTATTAGTTTTCTTAAATTCTATCCTTATATTATTTATGTATTAATAATTTCTTATCTCATCTTATAATTTATTCCTTTAGCTTTCTAATAATTGTGCAACTCTTTAACCCATACTGGTTCTAATTTAACCTAGTTAATCACTTTTCCATTTTCCCAAATATTTATTCCAATTATTTTTAAGTGAATAAACCACAGATATTAATTTATTTCATCAAGTCATATTTTTCAGAAAGTTACGGTTCATCGTAATTTCTTAGGCAGTTGTAGGTCTTGTTTACGTAAAATTACTATTCATTTGGTAACTTTTTTGTTATCAACCTTCTAGTCCATTTCATTTTCCTTTCACCTCAACCCATTATATCTTAAAATAATCTACACCAGTTAATATTTTACTTATCTTAGCATATTTCTCTCACATTTAAAGCCTAAAATCTTACACAACCTAATTTGATTAAATTCCTATCTTTTTGCCTAATACTTTTCACTTTAATTATCATATGCCATATCTATCTACATTCACCTTACATACATCATCACTATACCATACTCTATTAATTCTTTTCACCTAACCATACAATTTCTCATCCATCCTATGTCACTCTCATGTTACACATCATGCTACCATCCTAACATTCCTTGTCTTTACGCCATACATCCATTACCATGCCATGGCATACATGACATACATATAGTCATGCATGTACCACATACCTACACATCCATTTCACATCCAATTCACATCCATGTCATCCTATATCTATAATTTACACATCCTAGCATGCATTTCACATACATACCCATATAAACACCCACATAAGCACAACTTCCATAAACACACCCAAAGTTTGAATTTAAAATGTTCCTAACATGTAAAGTATGTTTTAGTTAAATTCACTTACTGTAGGCTCCTAGTCATATCGAAGTTACTCCAGAACCATTGAATCCATCTTTCTCCACCTTTGTCCACTATTTCCCAAACTTTCATTTTAGGGTTCCATCGTTGAAAATTCCTACAAAATTATACATAACCCCAAATTGAAATCTTTCTTTAGGGATAACATCTACACCTCAAATACTCCTTACAAAAAATAAGAAACCTTAGAAAGAATTACTTACTCATAAAAAGGTACTATTCATCAAAGTGCTCATAACTTTATATCTGGACATCCTTTTCCACTTCTGTCTATTGGAATGGCTTTAGGGTAACATTGAGGTTTAGAACCATATAAATTTTAGGTGTTTTTAAGGTGGGATGAGACAGAAAGAGTTAAAAAGTAGTGGAGAGTCCATGGATAAAATGGCATCAGCTTCTTTGTGAAAATTAGAGAAGATGACTTCTTTTCATACTATCCACCATGCACACATGTCCCTTTAGGTACATAAGCAAAATGGATGGGCACATCACGCTACGTGTCAATTGGATGGCCTAAATTATTTTTTTTTTGTTTTAAATTTTGAAAATTCACAACAATTTCTCTAGACCTTAAAAAATCATGATTCTAATTCTAAAAATCCATGAATATATTCATTAAGGGTCCACAGAATTTCAGCCTAAAACTCCTCCGGGAGCTAGGGTTACTATTCACCCATGTAATCTAAAAATTTTGAAAAAATATCAAACAAGCTTAGAATATTAAAATTCCATTCCCAATAGACTCGTTGGAATTTTTGAGCTTTGAGGTATGATATTTTTGGGTCTTCCTACTTCCTGGAGCTGTCTTGGCATAACCCCAATTGAGGTCACTATTCATGAGTTCTCAGCCCGAAATGAATTATTGGTTTTGCTAAAATTTTTAATTCACTCTTTTTCATCACTTTTTGGTCAGTCAAATTTTAGTTACCTTTCAGTGCCCTAAACCTCACTGTAGCAGGCTCGAAGGTTACTGTTCACCAAACAATTATTTTTTGGGCATTACAAAGGTAAACATTGGAGTCATTATATTGAAAATTCGACAGCATAACAGCTATATCGGGACACTATCTCAAATTTTTACCTACTTAAAAACACTTTTATAAAAGCATATAACCCTTCTCCATCTCATATGGGTGTTCCTAACCCTCCAAACTCATTACAAATAGAATAAGCCTCAGGCTTAACTCAAACAACGTTCTTACATGCAATATCACAATATATCACACAATCATGTGAGAGACATAAAGCTTTTACAATATTACAACTTAAGTTACAAAAATAACTTGAGTTGTCGAGTAGGCCCAATCCCTCCGAAATCACAAAAGCACACTACTAATATTACATTTACATCATCACGCTATTACAAAATGATTAAAAACAACCACATTGGGGCTATCTTCAAAAGTCTCCTATGGTGTAGAAGCTTTGGCTCTAATCTACTACTCTATTACCTACGCATTGTAAATCAGTAATGTGCTAAGCTTTCGCTTAAAGGTGTAATCACTTTAACTAGATATAGCAAATTAAGCATTCTTTCATGCTATATATGTCAAGTGAGATATGTTAAACCATATATATGCACATATTAAGATAACAACATAATTATGCAATATAATCACTTAATTTCCTTGACTAACTGAGAACTACATTATATCTATAATCACAGTCGCATGGTTATTAACATACTAAAAATCAATCATAAGAATGAGGTATTCATATATAGGTTATAAACATACATCATGCTTCATAATATATGGCAATGAGTGTAACAATAAGTATTTTTAAGCCATTAACATATATATGTGGCATTACTGCATATTCAGGTTTTACGATCCAAAGTGTACTAACTTGTCCATATCATAAGTATAAAACTCTTCATACCACATATACAACATATAAATGAGTTTAACTCGATAATTATGCCAAAAACATCAAAGTCACGTATAATGCATCATTTAAAAATGCACTTAATATTATTTTATGCTTAATCATGTTATAACCACAAGTAACCTTGTTATTTTAATTATTTGTTTAATTTATGCTTGCATCACAATATACTTATTATTATTTGTTTAATTTATGTCTATACTAAAGAGACAACTATCTAAGGCTGGATAGCAAATAACAGGCTACCCGAAGGTGCTAAATAGTGTACCTAAAGGCACTAGTATCTATGGATATAAAATGCATCAACTTGAAGGTTTGCACATTTGTAGTGCTAAATAATGGCCTAAAAGCTTGGTGCTCATTGGCACAAAAATGTGCATCATGACCCGAAGGCCTACTACCTGAAGGTATACATTATAGCTACTAATCTTAGTTGATTGATCAATATAGGCATCATTAAACTAGTTAATTAACTCATTATTAGCCATTTTTAATACATAACATAATTATAGAAATCTCATGCATACACATATTCCAATGGCCATCTCATATCTTAGCGAGGCCTAAACAACATGCTTAGCAACATATTTTATCTAAAACATGACATTGGCAAAAATAGGCTTATATAAGCTTAAAACACCAATTAGCCACATAGCTTAGGTGTAAAAACTAGAAAACTACATCTGGCATCATAATCACGCATTTTTATCATTATTGCATTATTAACATGCATAAAAGTATCAAATGTATCAT
>CANXYI011959295.1:0-22218 GCA_948208565.1 Hura crepitans
GCATGGCACCATATAAAGCAATTTATGGCAAGAAGTCTTGGATTTAAAATACAAAGTGTTTCCATAAAATGGAAATTTAAATAAATCAATAATATGGAAAAAAATATTTAGTAAATCAATTACCAATGTTAATAACATAAATATAATTTATATTTAATTGAAATTTCTAATTTTAGGCAAAGAGATAATAGTATGAATTCAAATCAAGTATAAGTGAATCAAAAAGGATTACTAAAGCAATTAAAAAAAATAAAGAACAAAGTGACTAAAGAGAAGTAAATTCCAAGGAAAATAAATTAAATAAATAAAATAAAAAAAGGATTAAAAGAAGGAGTGGGAGACTTAGGCACAAAATATGAAATGGGTGGGCTATAGTGCTTCCATTGTAGGACAAAATTTAAAAATAAAATACCTATTATATAGGCAGTATTTGGTAAAAAAAAAAGGAGAGAGCTCTAAAAATGTCTCATTGATTCTTCAAACATTCTTGTTGCTATTAGAATTAGAAAGATGCTATATGAAATATTCGCCATCAACATTGTAATTTCGAGTTTAATTAGTTGTTAGTACCTTAGGATTTATTTAAAGCAAGTCTTCTTTTTTTTTTTTATTTGTAATAATAAAATAGCTAAGGGAAGGTTATTGGGATGTGTTATCATCATAATTTTTGAAATCAAGGAGCTGACGATAAGTGTAGAGCAACAAATTGATGTTGGAGTTTTAATTACAATGATGATGAGAGTTAAAATATGAATTAAAAGAAGAGAAGTTTTAAAGGAGACCTAATGTTGATAAAGAGGTGGTTGCTGCTAACCTTGCTTTGAATTTGAAGTAGGTAAGTAAGCATAATTTCACTTAGAACTTAGGGAATTCAAATATGTAATATTAGGTATTTAGTTGAATAAGTTTTTTACTGTGACTTGCAGCAACTTAAATTAAATAATTAAGAAAATTATTGCTTATGTAGTTGTTGTTGCTAGTAGGAAGCCTATTTTGCTAATTAATTAGAGCTTTGGGAGGGCTTATGCATGGAATGCAAAGGACACTAAGAGCACTAACAACTAATAAAACCCAAAGTAAAGAGGTTTATGCCATTCTTACTTTAGAAACTTATTAGATTTAATTATAATTTCATTTAAGAGTTATGTTGGTTAGCTACGGTATAGGAGAGAAATTTTTTTATTAAGTTATCTACACATATATTTATAGAAATTTAAATCATGTTTAAATGTATTGCAACATATTTTTGCTATCAAAACATCGTGATTAGTTGCTATCAGTAGCAGCAAATTCTAAGCAAGCAAGTAAACCTTAGGAAAACTTGATTCTTTTTGTAGAGCTACCTTGTTGCACCTATGATTCCCAATGAGAATTATTAGACTTTTGGGCTATTTGATTATTGCAAATTAGTTGTTGCTACACAGCAAAAACTAGCTGAATTGTTGTAAATTTTTCTATAGAATAATGCATCCTTGCAAGTTAGTTTATTTTCCATTTAAAATTAAATAATTCTCTTTTTGAAATGTGGTTGCAAATGCTGTGTTAAGCTATTGAAATTGCTAGTTTACTCATTGAAACCTAGCATTGTTAATCTCTTTTGTTTCATGGATTGGCAATTTAGGAATTGCAAAAGATCATTTGAAAATGATAAAGAGAAATGTGGTAATTTTGATTCTTTTAGAAGTTAATTAATATTCCTTTGCCATTTTGGTTTTAACCATAAAACTACATTTCACTTTTCTTCTATAAAGATTGGTAAGAAATTTTTAGTCTAAGATATATAGACTTTATAGGCAAGAATACTTATATGTTACTATTGAAAATGCATTAACTAATTGCTATTTCCTTTAGGTATCTATTAAAAAAATTGGTTATCTTAAAATGTTAACACTAAACTATATTGAATTGTTGTGTATTTCTTTTCTCTATGGCTTAGTTATTTCTTCATTAAATAGTGAATACCTTTTTTATTGGTAACAACCGGCTATAACGTAGGAGTCATTTTGCAACTAATTGCTAATGTTCTTAACTTGGTATTCCTTAATATTTTTGGTGAGCATTTAACTGACCTTATTTAAGAACTCATGATTAAATCATCTTTTTTTTATATTGAACACATACAATTGCTATTACATTATAAGCAATTAGAAAAGGAGAAAAAAGGAAAAAAATTGCATTACATGGCAATTTTGTTTGATTAGAAAAATTTGTGTTTCGAAGGTAAACCTAGGTAAAGACATATAAATTATTTACAAATTCTTAAATATACAAATATAAAGTGCTTAATGCCATTAAAGGAGAGGATAATTGGCTAAATAGGTATACACAATTAAAGGACTTTAAAATCTAGAAATTCCTTAGTTTAGTTATTGTAATAGATCAAACTATTAAATACTTATGATAGGCATAATTATGGTTAACAAGAAAGAAGGATATAAATATTACCCATGTCTAATGTGCATTATGAATTCAAATAGTTGGCATGCCAATTAGGATTCTATAATAGTAGATCTACATATAGCACCATAAGTATGTCTATTGACACAGGTATTGTAAGCACTAGCTTTTAAGTCCTCAATTTTCATTATGTCGGATAATGATAACAAGAAAAAAAACTAGCTCAAGTAGATAAAACTTTTTGCGAAAGAAAACATTGGAAAAGTGGAATTTCTCCCTAGAGGTAAAATAGTCATTTAGGATAAAAGGGTGAAAACAAGTCTAGGATAGTCAAGAGACATATAAATAGCCTTTAAGTGGTTAAATAAAGAGAAAACCAAGACTAAGGATGAGTGAGTCCCACCCTAAATAATATTAAAGCGCTAAAAATCCACCTAGCTAGGTGTACCACTGCTTGATAGTTCTACCATCTATATGGTAGTTTCCAATACTTGTGCAACTATATTGGGTCCTACATGACAATTTTGCTTAGGTCTAGTAAGGAATGTTAACATTGTGTTCTGATAAAATTAATGAGTTTCTAGAAGCTTAGAATCTAACTAAAATCATACCATACAGCTTCTAATTGGCATGTGTGTCAAATTTAGAGTTGGGAAAGGATCTAAACATCTTAGACTAACACTTATAAATAGCCTACACCTCTCTACACACCATAAACAACAATCATTCAAGAGATTACTCATTAGAGTGTTTCTTTAAGATTATTAAGAGCTTTATCTTATTCTTGAGAAGTATTTATTTTAAATTCAATTAGAATATTGTGAAAGTTTTAAAGTTTTTATAATGAGGTTATTCTATCCATGGGAGGAATTTTCTATAAATTCGGTATATCTTTATAAAAAATTCTTCATCTACTTGAAGTGTCATAATCAGTAAGTTTTAAGAGCAAGATCTTATTTTATTCATCATATAAACCATTTTTTCATTATTCCTCTAGGTCTAGTTGCAAAAAAAATCATGTTTTTTCATTAAATATGGTTGAATATCTTATTTATTCATCATAAATTCGTTTTCAATCTTTTCTCATATGATTTTACATAATAAAAGTGGTAAAAATCATGTTTTCAAGTTGTTAATATGTTTTCCAATTCATATATCAACAATAGTTTAATACATAAGGGTTAGAAAGCATATTAAAGTGGCTATATCAATGAAAATTCAATGCCACATTTTGTTATGCATTTATTGTTTAATTTTATTTCAATTATATCACATATGTATTTGATGTGAATCTTATATTTGAGGAATATTGTGTTACATTATAAAATCATGATTTTAATGCATAATATAGAGAAAACACACTAATTACTAGATGTAATGATTATTAATTGTCAACTATGAATCCAATTCTTTGATAATCAATGACATATTCCTTATCCTGGGTTAAAACACTTATACCAAGTTCATTAGTTCTCAGTTTACATCAAATGGTGACTCATATTTCTTGAGCTTCCTGGCTCACGGTGGTGACTCCACTAAGGAGAAGTAATATCACACTTCTCAAAATATGGTTAGCACTAAAAACTCATGGTTAGTCCATGTGTAAGGATCTATATTAAACTTAAAACCATATGAATTTACCCTTTGAGGATGCCATGAAATGCTCATATTGATTAACATATAATGGTTATGTGCCTCCTAGTTTATGTCTAACCTCAGCCTCATATAAGATATAACCTTAGTTCTTCCTATAGGAACACTGTAGTTATGATAACCTCATTAGAATTCTAAGGAAAGTAAATGATTTCTCTTTCTTTCAATACATAAAAGGTTATGACTTTAAATAAATTCCACTAGTGAGAATTCGAATTCAAAAGGTAGTACAATATGAGAGGAATTCATATGTTCCAATTGATGTGTGAATTGAAACCCTTAGTTAATTCATATGTGAAAGTTATGAGGTTGGAAGGATGCTATTTTTTGTGCTATGTTATGTCATTCATGTAAACATATAGTTAAACTTAGGCTAAATTAGTTTCTCCTACAAAAATACAATGTGTTTACAATAGGTTCTAAACCTACTTGGACTAGGGATAAAGCAAATGATTGGTAAAAGACACACTAATGACTATATCTAACACTATTTTTGTCAATAAAAAGTTAAAGTAATTTATACCTCAGATCTTAAAAGCTCACACTAAAGCACTAGACAAAAAGAATGAATTCCTAGTTTGCTACCATTAAAACCAACCCATACATAGGTGACAGTAGAGCCAGTAAAGATAGAGGAAAAAAGGTAGTAGAGGCCAATGATAATTTTAAAGACATAAAGGATTATGTCAATTAAAAAAGGGAACAAAAACTTAAGGCTACACATAAGAGGCCAATATAGAAGTAAAGTAAGAAATGTATCAGTTAAAGAGATTAGTTCAAAGGCATAAGAGTTTTGCTTTAGAGGATTTAAAGTTCCTTGCTATATTTGGTGTGGAAAGGCTTCCTAACAAGTTTAAGATGTTCAAACCATCAAAGTTTAATAGGAAGGGAGACCCAAGATACATGTTAGACAATATGCCATTATTATAAGCACTACAAGGCTAAGTGAAAAAAAATTACGAAATTATTTGTTTTGTCAGTAAAAAGTACACCTATTAGATAGTTTCATGAGCTATAGAAAGCCACTACATAAAGTTAGACTAAGTTGGTTAGGGCATTCACTACACAATATGCTTTTGATACCAACATTGAGATCTCTTTACATGATCTCGAGCTTACCAAATAAAAGTTTGATGAAAGGTTTTTTGATTTCCTTTGAAGGTGAAAGAATAATATAGCTTAAATGGAAATGTTACCTTTAGTAAGAATTATAATAGAGAATACACTTCCATATATTTCCATTAAGATTCAATATCTTCCTTTGAAGACTTTTACCAAAGTATATGATATTACTTTAAGAGTTAAGGATGTGAAGAGTAAAAAGAAGTAGACTTAGAGGAATAATTTGGGTTTTGGGTCATCTAATCAAAATTAGTTGACATCTGTGTTATAAGAAATCACAAATTCTTAAACTTAGGAAAGCCATTATCTAAAGTTTTTGAGAAACTTAAAGAAAAGGGTTTTGTCACACCACTTACATTAAAGCTCCCATGAAACCCTTTGCCATCCAATTAGAATCTGAATGCTTATTGCAAATATCATTAATGCAAGGGGTATGATACTAACAATTGCACTCAATTGTGCCATGTTATTTAAGATTTAATAGAAATAGAACTCTTGACGATCTAAGCAAGGATTCTCTAAGCACCAAGAATAACCCACTACCTAATCATAACAAGGTTTAACCTCTCTAAAATATATTGGTGTTGGGATTAGGTGTGTTAGACTCATTTGTTAAAGTAAGGGAAAACGAAGAGAGGGTAGCTACATTGCGGCTTAATATCTAGGATAGTGATAAAGAAAAGAAAGTTGCTAACATTTGGAAAGAGATTAGTAATAAAGAATCTCCTCAGGTGAAAGGTGTTACTAGGAGTGGAAGAATCTATAGTGAGAAGGAAAAAGATAAATAAGCGATAAAAAAGATGTCCCATTAAAAGAAGAGGAAAAAGACTTGGTCTTAAGGCAGTTGAAGAAAACCCAAGCATAAGTAAATGTATGGGAGCTTCTAATGGCCTTTAGAAAACATGGAGAAGCTTTAGTAAAGGCTTTAGATGCCATAAGTAATAAAACTACTACCATACAAGAGAAGGTGGCAAATTCCATCATCGATAAGACAATAGGCCTTATCTCCCTTTCTGATAAGGAACTTCCAATGGAAGAAAGGGACTATAATAAACCTTTTTACATTCAGGCTAAGATAAGATGGAAGCATAAAACCTATGCCATAGTGGATAAAGGTTTTGCCATAAATGTCATACCTTTTAAACTCATAAGAACCATCAAATTAAAGAAAGAAGATTTAGAGGTGTTTGATATGCTGATTAGAGCTTATGATAGCATCGAACACAACACTGAAGGAACCTTTGCTACTCTAATAATGATAAGACTAATGGAATACAAAGTTACTTTCATCATTTTGGACATACTTGTAACTTTTGCTATACTGCTAGAGCACCCATAATTCCATAAGCTTGGTAGAGTCCCTTCCACACTTCACCAAATGATCAAATTCCCTCTGAATAATTAAGTGGTGAAATAAAGGCTTTAGTTATGAGAGAAACAATTGCAAGCTTAAACTTGGAATAACCTCTACTATTAGGTTTTCAAGTAGCACCTAATATATAAGGGTGAAATGGATCCTTATGTTTCGGGTATAATAAAGAAATCTAGTTTCTTTTTAGGGTTAGGCTTAGGAAAAGATGGTAAAGGAACTCAACTTTCCCATATTTCAAAGGTGAAACACATAGAAGAGGATTGAGATGTAAGAAGACAAACAAGCCACCTAAGCAAGGAAACAAGTTAAGTGATTTCCTTATTAGTGGTGGTAATTCTTATACTGGCTTATTCGAACCTATACAAATCAATGGCATATTTAAACCAAGATTCAAAATTTTGAAAATTAAATATTCGATCAAAAAAATAAAGGAGCCAAAGGCCAACGAGGAGGATATCCTAAAGTACGAATACTTTTGCCTCGAAAGTGTAATGCTCAAAATTCCTGGGTTTATGAATAGTACATCCCAAGGAGTGAATAATGTTTTTTGAGACTTGGGTTACACTAATGTGACCAAATAGAAGTATTAATTATTACATAATTTTGGATCAAATTTGAAATGAAAATGAAGTCATTAAAGTGGATAAAAATGTAGTTGAAGTTTTTACAATAATGTCTCGTGAAGAGTAACCTAATGTAAGCTAAATGATAAATATTTTGTTTTTGCTTAAAATGACCTAGGAATAGCATGACTTGATGCTAAAAAATTATAAATAGTAAATTGGCAATGGAATTGGAATTTTTAAAGGTCAAGAAGCAATTTATAATAATTGCATGAAAATTTAATCACTTGAATAAATTGGTTCTTCTTAATTTTTAAGTACATTTTTCTCAAGACTTATAGGTCATGTATTAATTGAATTTATGGGATATTAAGAAAGATTAATTGAAGTTTGA
The DNA here is from genome assembly GCA_948208565.1 of Hura crepitans. Taxonomy (NCBI): domain Eukaryota; kingdom Viridiplantae; phylum Streptophyta; class Magnoliopsida; order Malpighiales; family Euphorbiaceae; genus Hura; species Hura crepitans. The sequence goes on from CANXYI011959295.1 coordinate 7,502, forward strand.
AAGTAAACAAAATAATTTTAAAAGGATATAAGAAAGTGAGGAATTATAATAGCCGTTAGATCTCACATCTAGCTTAATTTTGACCCTTGGTTGGATTAATATATATAGTTTAACTTAAGAATTAAATAATTGAAATAAAAATAAAGGATACATCTTCTTTTTCTCAATGAGGTTGACACCATAGCTACCTTCCTAAAGCCTTTCTTTTTCTTCTTTACCCCACTAAATCAAGCCAAATTTACCCTAATTTTAATCCAAAACAAATCTTTAGGACTCCTAAATAAAGAATATAGGGAGAAAAACTAAAGAGAAGGTATAATTTTAGATAATTAAGGAGTGGAAGCTTTATCTGAATAGTAACCCTACTCCATGTAAGTATTAAAATATAAGGTTTTATATTTTTTATAGTGTATTTTACTAACCACTAAATATTTCATAAGTTAAATTTTAGTTTGGAGTTACCTAGATTTTATTTGGAATTTATCTAAGCAAAAATGTTATATGTTTGTAGACAAAGTGAGTCCTACACAAGGGAAAGGAAATAAGAAGGTCTAGGGAACATTAAAGGATGCCAAAAATAAGCTTTATAAGTGTATTCAATAAAATATGTATTATATATGCATAATCTAATAAATAAAGTATATGTTTCTATTCTTGAATTACTTAACTAATGTGTATATGCATGTATAAATTGAAATTAATGGCATAATATTGTTAATTGAATGTTTAATGCATGAGGTGAATAGAAATTGAGTTATGAAATAGATGATAGTTAGGTATTACCATAATGGTTGAATGATGCAGTGAAGTGTGTGCATGTGTCTCATTACCTTACATGAGTATTAAATGAACATATGATGTGTTACTTAATTATTAAAATGAAGTGATAAAATGATATATGATGTTTGAATTGCATAACTATTATTAAAAACCAATATTCTCTTAATGGTGTTAGAGCAAGTATGTGAGTATGTATTGTGACTTAGTATAAGTATTTAGTGTGAAGATAATGTAAATATTAATTAAATGTTAGTGGAATGATTGCATTAACTTATAATGTTAAAATGGTCATTTTGGGTTAAAAACTCAAAATAACCAAATGGACTAGAATAAGTTTAACTCATAATATGGCACTAACATTAAGGAGAATTATGCATAATAAAATAATGAAATATGAAATTATCATAATAGTGGAAAGAATGCAGAGTAAAAGGTATATAACTTTGAAATGTATAGCATGAGATGCATGTAGAAAGTATAAATGTATGTGAAATTTAATGAAACATGTTAAGCCAATATAAGTTAGACAAAATAGACTGGATATGTTAACTAGTTACTAGGGAAGATAGGAGCTACTATGACACTTTGGTGTCATTTTATGTTGATGTAGTAGCCGTAAAGTCGAACTGGGCCATTGCATATATACATATTTATTATTATTCATACTTATACTAGTGAAATAGCCATATGGTCTATTAAGATTTCTACACATATTCATGTTGGTACAACAACTGTATGGTCTAATAAAATCACTAAACATATTCATGTGGGTGCAACCATTGTAAGGTCCATTAGGATCACTGCATATATCCATGTGGATACAAGCACTATAAGGTCTAGTGGGGTCACTGCACATTTATATTATGCTGGTGCAAAAGTCATATGCTCTAAAATATGGGTAATTACACACTTAACAAGACCTTTATGATCGATATCATGTTATCCAGTATTGGGATTCATGTCTATCATATATGGACTAAATAAGAAATTACTGAATTAAAATCAATTGTATATTTTTGGAGACAACTTAAGTTTTAAATATAAACACAAGTTAAGTAATGTGTACATAATTTAAATGTGATAATAATTATTAGTTGCATGCATTTATAATGTGACATATATGTTATGTTGTACTGCATTACCATATCATGTGTCATATTTAAATAGATGTTATTAAGCATATTTTATTAAATATACCACTAAGCATTATGCTTAGTGCAACGTTATTTTTGCAATGCGTAGGTAGGAGAGTTGATCAAAAGCAGCCTTAAGCGTAGTAGTGTAGATGAAGCCACCAATTTCTTTTGGTATACATATTTTGTATTTTATTATGTGATGTAATACATAGAATGGCACTCATAGACAATATTAAAGAGTAGGCCTAAACTTGTATATGTTAATGTTTTGTACTACTTGGAAGTTGTGTATAATTGGTTTATTTTTTTTGAGAAATTTAAAAACATGTAAATATGTGTATCCTTATTGATATGGTGAATGTGATATAGAATGAGAACTTAAGGTGAATTATGATTGTTGTGTTATTGAGAATTATGGGATTGATCAGGAGGATTGTAAGGTGTGGTGTGATGATGTTGTTATATATAAAAGTGTTGTTTTTTTACAAGTTACTATTCATAGTGGGAATAGTGTCATTGGTACAATTGTCACGCTGCTAGACTTTTAAGATGATGACTCTCTAAGTAATTTAACCTTTAAGTGAAGTTTAACTAAGCTATAATTAATGAAATTTTATGCTCAATAAGTTCTCAATATGAATTTGCTTTAATTCAGACTATTAGAAATATGAGATTGGGTTATGTGTCTCTTCTCATTCAGATCTAATGATCAGGTCCAGTGAGAATTGTTACACTTGGTGGTATCAAAGCAAGTTTAGCACTCCTAGGTACATAAGAGATACATATGAGTGCCTTAGGTCTAAGATCATACATCACAAAAATCTACACTACTTGAGTCTTATGAGTTATTCTTTTTGCATAGATTGAAGATGAGTGAATCTATGCCATTAGGTGGTGGAGAGGAGGTAGAAAGCCACACTCTTACAATAGCTAATGAGCCCTCAAAGGCTAGGACCTTAACACCAAGTGATGTTAGACAAGCAATTAAGGCATAACCAACCTTGCTCCAACAAATGGTTAATTTGCTTAGATAGGCAGCAATTGCAATTGCACCTCCTCTACCACTAGTGCAACCACGTCCACCTTCATATGCCCTCTAGAAGACCTATTTGATAGGGTCAAGAAAATAGGATCAAAAGATTTTAAAGTGTAGAATTTGATAATGTAACTATTTTTTAATATTGCTTAGAAATAACTATGAGACTTCTTCAATAATTGCAGTGCACACCAGAGGAAAATGTCATTTATGCCACATCTTTATTATAAGCAGAAGCTTACAAATGGTAAGAGACTATTTCTGAACAAAAGGCACCTTAGAAGTTGACTTGGGACTTTTTTCTAGAGGATTTTAAGAAGAAGTATATTACTAAAAATTATTTTGAGAAGAAGAGATAGGAATTCTCAAACCTAAAGTAAAAAAATAGGTCCATATCTAAATACAAGAAGGAATTTGCTAGATTAAGCAAATATGCTAAAAAGATCATGCCTATTGATATTAAGAGGTGTAAAAGATTTAGAAAAGGTCTTAATCATGATATCAAATTACATGTAGCACCAATAAAGATCAGAGAATTCCCTACCCTTGTAGCAGCAGCACATACAGTTAAAGAAATACAAAAGCAAAAAAGGGAAAGCTTTTAGAAGAAAAGGTCATTCATATAAGGCTTAGTTAGTTTCACCCCTGAGATAAGCAAGAGGCAGAAGGGGAATCCAATTACTCAATAGATATAAAGACAGGCTTGAACTTAGAGATTTAGGTAAGAATCACAAGTTAGGCCTCGAAAACAAACACAAGTTACTAGTGCACCCATCTCTACTACAAGGAGTGCACCAACGAAATGTGAGCATTATGGTAAAAGACATAAGGTTATTTGTTGGAAGACAATTCCAGGAACTTGCTATGGGTGTGGCTTTAAGGAGCATATGATCCGAGATTGTCCTAAGAGGTCAGTAGCCTCTACTCAATTTCATGCATCATCACCAACTTACTAAAGGACAGAGAGGTGATAAGGTAAAAGGTAGCCAAAAAGGCATATTAGAGACTATTAATAGAGATGAGACCAAAGCTCTAGCCTACCAGTATGCCATACTAGGATGAGAGGAGGTAGAATCTCCTGATGTGATAGCGAGTGCATTTTATCTTTTTGAATTACTTACTTTAGCTTTGATTGATCCAAGGTCTACACATTCATATATTTGTATCTCACAGGTACAAAATAAGGGATTAGAGTTAAAATAACTTGACATAGACATTTTAGTTAGCAATCCCATAAAACAACTTGTGGTAGTTGATAAAGTATATAGAGAATGTCTGTTGATGGTTCAAGGGCATGAATTTACTATGAATCTCATTAAGTTACCATTTGATAAGTTTGATTCAATCTTAGGCATATATTGGCTATCCTAGTACCATGTGGTGATAGATTGGTGACAAAAAAAAATCACACTTAAGACAATAGATGGGTTTAAAATCATAGTAGTTGGTGATAGAATGTATTCTTTATCTAATGTTATTTTAGTAGTTGTAGCAAGGCAAATGATAAGGAAAGGTTGTCAAGCATATCTAGCTCATGTAGTTGATATAAGAAAAATAAAACCAAGTGTTAATCAAATGTCAATAATATCAAAGTTTTTAGATGAATTCCCATATGAGATACTCGATTTACCACCAGAATGGGAGCTTGAGTTTAGGATTGAGGTTTACCCCAGCACAGCACTCGTATCTATAACTATATACTTAATGGCCCTTGTAGAATAGAAAGAATTGAAGATATAGTTGCAAGAATTGTTAGACAAAGGGTTAATTAGACTAAGTGTTTCACCATAGAGAGCACCGGTACTATTTGTAAAGAAGAAGGATGGTTTCTTATGCTTATATATGGACTATAGACTGCTAAATAATGTAACGATTAAGATCAAGTACCTATTACCCTGTATTGATGACTTGTTTGATCAGCATAGGGGAGTGATTGTCTTCTTTAAGATTAACTTGAGATTGGGCAACATCAGCTAAGAATTAAAGAAACAGATGTGTCAAAGATAGCCTTTTAGACTAGATATGGGTATTATGAGTTTTTGGTAATGCCATTTAGGCTTATCAATGCTTTAATAGCCTTCATGGATTTGATGAATAAGATTTTTAGGCCCTATTTAGATTAGTTCATGGTGGTATTTATAGATGATATTTTGGTGTATTCTAGGAATAAGGAGGAACAAGAGCAACATTTTAAAATTGTTTTGCAGACATTAAAGGATAAGAAACTTTATGCCAAATTGAGTAAGTGTGAATTTTGGCTCAATAGAGTGCCTTCTTAGCACATATTATTTTTTTAAATGGCATTTGAGTTGACTCAAGTAAGATAAAGGAAATAATAGAATAAAAGCTATCTAAAAATCTGACTCAGATAAGAAGTTTCCTAGGTTTTGTTAGCTATTATAAGTAGTTCATCAAAGGATTTTCAATGATTGTAGTACCTATGACATGTCTATTGCGTAAAAATATCAAATTCCTATGGGATGACAAGTGTCAAGAAAGCCTTTATAAGCTAAAAACCATGTTGATAAAGGCTCTATTTCTTACACAACCAATGTCAGGAAATAATTTCATTATTTATAATGATGCTTCTCATAATAAACTTAAGTGTGTTGTAATATAGGATAGCAAGGTAATAGCCTATGCATCTAGGCATTTGAAACCACATAAGAGGAACTACCTAACACATGATTTGGAGCTTGTAACTAGTGTATTCACTTTGAAGATATAGAGGCATTATCTCTATAAAGAAAAATGCTATGTATACATTAATCACAAGAGTTTGAAATATCTTTCTACATAGAAGGAATCAAATTTGAGGCGATATAGATGGATGAAATTAATTAAGGACTACTATTACCTTATTATTTATCATCTAGGAAAAGCCAATGCTATAAATGATGCCTCGACAAAAAAGTTTATAATAGTCATGAAAGTTATGAATGCTAAGCTAAAATACCTGGATGACGAAGCACTTTTAGCTAAATTACAATTAAAGCCTAGTTTAGTGCAATGTGTCAAAGAAGCACTAAAAGAAGATAGTCAACTAGTGAATATCATGAGTGTAATCTAAGAGGGGAAGTCTATTAAATATGAGATTAAATTAGATGGGTATTTATACTACCATAATCAACTATGTGTAATAGATGTAGAAGAGACAAAGAAGTAAATTTTGTAAAAAGCTTGTAATACCCCATATGTAATACAACCTAGGAGCACAAAGATGTATCATGACTTGAAGCCCTACTACTGGTGGCTTAGAATACAGAGGGATGTGATGAAATATGTGACTAGATGCCTTACTTGTTAGCAAGTTAAGGCTAAAGATCAAGTTCCTTTTAGATTACTTCATCTTATTGTAATAACATAATGGAAATGGCAGAGAGTCATAATGGATTTTATAGTTAGGCTACCAATGACACAAAACAAATGTCATTCAGTGTGGGTAATTATGGATTGATTAATAAAGGCTGCTTATTTTACACCAATACGAATTGACTATTCCCTGAAAAAACTTACATAACTATACATCAATGAAATTATGAGATTATATGGAATGCCATCTTTCATCATATTGGATCGAGAATCGAGGTTTATATTAAGCTTTTAAAAGAAGTTACACAATGCTTTGGGAACTCGCCTCACTTTTAGAATGGCATTCCATCCATAGATAGATAGCCAATCTAAATGAGTGATTCAGGTGATCTATTATACTTTAATAGTTTTAACACCGAAATAGTTATGATGCTTATGTTAAAATTATTTTATAGATGCTTCAAGATATGTTAAGGAGTTGTACTATAGAATTTAAAGTCAGTTGGGACTAATACCTCTTACTGGCATAATTCACATACAATAATAGTTATCAAACAAGTTTAGGCATGGCACCTTATAAAGCTTTATATGAGAGGAAATGTAAGACTCCACTTTGTTGGAGTGAATTGAGTGAAAATAAGCTAATAGGGTCAATAACCTATAAGCTAGCTTTGCTTCCTAAGCTACAACAAATCCATGATGTTTGTCATGTCTCAATATCGAGGAGGTACAAATCAAATCCTTCACATGTACTATTAATTGAAAAAGTAGAGATACAACTAGATCTTTCATACAGAGAAAAACTAGTGAAGATTTTAGCATATCAGGTAAAAGAGTTACGTAATAAAATGGTACTATTAGTAAAAGTTCTATAGAGACATCATAATATCGAAGAAGCAATTCGAGAAAATAAAGAGCAAATGAGGAAATAGTATCCATAACTATTTGAGCCAAGTAATTTTGAGGATGAAATTCTTTTAAGAGGGGAAGAAATGTAACACCTAAAAATCCTAGGTTTTGAATAGTACTTCTCGCAATGTGAATAGTATTTCCTAAGGCCCTAGTTGCACTAATGGTATAGAATAAAACTATTATATATAACATAATTTTTGGTGAAATTTGAAACAAAAATGAAGTAATTAAGTTGGTTAAAAAAGTAGTTGAAGTTTTTACAATGGTGTCCTGTGAATAGTAATCTGGTGTAAGTTGAATAAAAAAAATATTTTGTTTTTGCTCAAAATGACTCAAGAATAGCATGACCTGATGCTCAAAAATTATAAATAGACTATTGGTAATGGAATTGGAAATTTTGAATCTATAGAAGCAATTTATAAAAATTTAATCACTTAATTAAATTAGTTCCTCTTAATTTTTAAGTATGGTTTTCCTGGGACTTATGGGTCATGAATTAATTGAATTTATGGACATTAAGGAAGATTAATTGAAGTTTGAAAGTAAGTAAAATAATTTTAAGAAGATATAAGAAATTGAGAATTATAACACCCATTAGATCTCACATGTGGCTTAATTTGGACCCTTGGTCAGATTAATATATATATGTTAACTTAGGAATTAAATGGTTAAATAAAAATAAAGGTTACATCTTCTTCTTCCCGTTGAGGCAGATACCATGGCCACCTCTTCCAAGCCTTTCATTTTCTTCTTTACACCACTAAATCGAGCCAAATTTACCAAATTTTAATAAAAAATAAATCTTTAAGACTCTTAGGTAAAGAATTTAAGGAGAAAAACTAAAGAGAAATTCTAATTTTAGAGAACTGAGGAGTAGAAGGTTTATATGAATAGTAACCCTCCTCCATTTAAGTATTGAATTATAAGGTTTTATATTTTTCTATAGTGTATTTAATGCCAATTAAATGTTTCTTAAGTTAAATTCAGGTTTGGAGTTACCTAGAATTTATTTGGAAATTTTCTAAGAAAAAATGTTGTAAGTTATAAACAAAGCAAGTCCTACACAAAACAAAGGAAATAAAAAGGTGTAAGGAGCCTTAATGGATGCCAAAAACAAGCTTTGTAAGTGTATTCAATAAAATATTTATTGTATATGCATAATCCAGTAAATAAAGTATATGTTTCTATTCTTGAATTACTTGACTAATGTGTATATGCATGTATAAATTAAAATTAATGGCAAAATAATGTTAATTAAATGTTTAATGTATAAGGTAAATAGAAATTGAGTTAAAAAATGGATTATAATTAAGTATTACCATAATGGCTGAATGATGCAGTGAAGTGTTTCCATGTGTCTCATGACCTTGCATGAGCATTTAATGAATATATGATATAAGTGTTACTTGATTATTAATATGAAGTGATAAAATATCATATAATGTTTAAATTGCACAATTATTGTTAAAAAACAATATTCGTCGAATGGTGTTAGAGTAAGTATATGCTTATGTATTGTGACTTAGTACAAGTATTTGGTGTGAAAATAATGTAAATGTTAATTAAATGTTGGTGGAATGATTGCATTAACTTATAATGTTGAAATAGTCCTTTTGGGTTAAAAATTCAAGATGACTGAATAGACTAGAATAAGATAAACTCACAATATGGTAATGTATTAAGGAGAATTATGCATAATAAAATCATGAAATGTGTGATTATTAAAATGAGGGGTAAGAAGTATATAGCTTTAAATTGCATAGCATGAGATGTATGTAAAAAGTATAAACATATGTGTGATTAAATGAAACATGTTAGGCCTATATGAGTTAGACAATATAGATTGGATTGGTTAACCAGTTAACTAGGGAGGATAGTAGCTGTTAGGACACTTTGGTGTCATTTTATACTAGTGTAGCAGCCGTATGGTCCAACTAGGCCATTGCACGTATACCTATTTATTATTATTTCATACTCATACTGGTGCAGTAGCAATATAGTCTATTAGGATCACTACACATATTCATGCCAATGCAGCAACCATATGTTCCTATAGGATTATTGCACATATTCATATGGGTGTAGCCGTCGTAAGGTCCATTAGGGTCACTGCACATATTCATAAAGGTGCAACTGCCGTAAGGTCTAATAGGGCCACTGTGAAGTTGTATTATACTAGTGTAGATGCTATAAGGTCTAAAATATGGGCCACTGCATATTTGATGAGACCTCTATGGTCGATATACCGTTATCTAATATCGAGATTCATATCTATCGTATATTGGCTAAACCTAAAGTTAACTAGATTAAAATCAATAGTATGTTGTTAGAGACAACTTAAGTTTTAAATATAAACACAAGGTAAGTAATGTGTACATAATTTACATGTGATAAAAATTATAGCTTGCATGCATTTATAATATGACATGTATGTTATGTTGTACTGCATTATCCTATTATATGTCTTATTAAAATATTTGCTATTAAGCATATTTATTGAATACACCACTAAGCGTTATGCTTAGGGTATTGTTGTTTTTGTGATGTGTAGGTAGGAGAGTTAATCGAAAGTAGCCTCAAGCATAGCAGTGTAGATTAAGCCATTGGTTTTTTTTTTGTTATACACATTTTGTATTTTATTATGTGATATAATACATAGAATAACACTTATATAATTTTAAAAGGTGGGCTAAACTTGTAAATGTGAATGTTTTGTAGTCCTTGGAAGTTATGTATAGTTGGTTTGCTGTTCTTGAGAAATTTAGAAACATGTGAATATGTGTATGCTTATTGATATGGTGAATGTGATATAGAATAAGAACCCAAGGTGAATTGTGATTGTCATGTTATTGAGAATTATAGGATTGATTAAAAGGATTATGAGGTGTTGTGTGATGATGTTCTTATATATAAAAGTATTCCTTTTCTACAAGTTACTATTCACAGCTGGAATAATGTCACTAGTATAGCTGTCACGCTGTCGAATTTTTGACATGATGATGCTCTAAGTAATCTAACCTTTAAGTGAAGTTCAACTAAGCCATAATTATTGAAATTTTGTGCTAAGTGAGCTCTCAATAAGAATTTGTGTTCATTTAGACCACTAAAAATATGAGATTAAGTTGTGTGTCCCTTCTTATTCGAATTCAGCGATCGGATCAGGTGAGAAGTGTTGCAAAAAGATTAAAAATCTAAAGAGATTTTAACCCTAAACATGATCACTACCACTCAACATTTTGTTAACGACTTCTTAAATAGTAGGTTAGATGATATGGTTAATAGTTCTTTGGATGATCTCCTTTTACCATTAGATTTGTTTCATGACAATGTCTTCACTTCTAAATTTAATAAAGTAAATTTTAATTTTGCTTACTTGTTTGACATCTTACCTGATGATGTTACACTTTAGATGAACATCTAATAAGTGTGTTAAAAATTAACTCCATCAATGCATTAGAATTTAACTTAGGAAACAAACAAATTCCTAAGATTATATTACTAGAACAAGGCTTATCACCTAAAGAGAGAAAATCCATAAAAGAGGTTCTAAAGAAACATGAAAAAGTCTTAACTTAGTTTTATGATGATATTCCCATTAGAAACTGTGACATAGCTCAACATTATATCTCTACTTACCTAAAAGTTAAGCCTATTGATAAAAATTACGAAGAATGAGATTAGAATAGACTAACAAAATTAAAGAAGAAGTGAGGAAACAAATAGAGGCTAACTTCTTAGATATAGTAAAATTCCCCACATGGTTAACAAATATAGTACTAGTACCTAAGAAGGATGGTTGAGTAAGAATATATATTAACTATAGTCATTTAAATAAAGCTTACCCAAAAGATGATACTCCTATACATTAGTGTCCTTACAGACAATGCTGCCTTGCATGCCATGTATTCCTTAATGGATGGGTTTTTGAGATATGACCAAATCTCATGGCAATTATTTACAAAATAAAAATTGTCTTTATCACCAAATGAGGTACTTATTGCTACAGAGTTATGCCATTTTGGTTGAAAGTGCTAGAGCCACTTATCAATGTATGACCACTACTTTATTCCATGATATGATGCATAAAAAAGTAGAGGTATACGTAGATGATATGATCATGAAGTCCAAAACTAGGTAAGGACACATGGAAGCTTAGAAAAATTCCATGCAAGAGTTAAAAAGAATAATTTGTGATTAAATTTGAAGAAATGCATATTTGAAGTCACTTCAAGTAAACTTTTAGATATGTAGTGAGTCAAAGAGGCATAGAAGTTAACCCTGAAAAGGTAAAAGCCATCCAAGAGATGCCTACACTTAAAATTGAGATGGAAATTAGTGCATTTATAGGAAAACTCTAACACATTCTAAGTTTATCACTAAGCTTACCTCTATATGTGAACCACTCTTTAAGCTCTCGAGGAAAAACCAACCAATAGAATGGATTGATAAATGTCAAAAGGCATTTGAGAAAATTACAACTTATTTAATGTCACCCCATATTTTATAACCACCATAACTCGAGAAAGCCCTCATATTATATCTAGTGATAAAAAAATGAATCACTAGGGCAGTGCTTGCACAAAAAGATGAAAAAGGAGTAGAAAATGCAGTTTATTACCTTAGTAATAAGACATATCTGTCATATAATGTCAAGTATCCTAAGATAGAAAAGACATGCATTATTATGATATAGGCAATTAAGAATTGTGGTATTCCTTCTAATTCTATAAAGTGATCATGGTTACCAGGTCAGATCCATTAAAATATCTGCACTAAGTACCTTTACTTTTAGGCAAATTAGCAAAATGGATAGTGATTTTGCAAAAGCATAACATAGAATATGTTAATTAGAAGGCAATCAAAGGGAAATTTATAGCTGATTTCTTAGCTTAATAGTCTATTGTGGACAATTTACAATAGGAGATAGAATTTCTTAATAAACATCTAGAGGCAATAAGTATACAAAGATGACATATGTTCTTTGATAGAGCAGTTAATCAAAATAGAGCTAGAATTGTTGTAATATTATTATTGCCCTCAGAAGAACCCATTCCATTAACAAAGAGGCTTAAATTTAAAGTGACTAGTAATATGGCTAAATATGAGGCATGCCTGTTCGGCTTATAATCCCTTATGACCATTGAAGCAAAAGACATAGAAGTATGAGGAGATTCGATGCTATTCACTCACTAGTGTTAATGTGGTTCACAAATAAGGCAAAAAATTCACCTATATACAATTCCACTTTATTCCTAGAGAAGAAAATCAGATGGTAGATGCATTAGTAAGCTTAACAAGCATATAGGAACATAAAGGCAGATCAAAATCACCACCCATAGTAGTAACATCATCTTCTTTGCCATTCTATGAATTGAGAGGAGGTAAAAGTCTTACAAATAGGTGGAAACATAGAAAAACACCCATGGTACTATGATACTGAAAACTACCTCAAAGATGGGAAGTTCCCTGAAGGAATCAATGTTAAGTATAAGTTAACATTAAAATGTAAAGCCTCACAATTTTTATACTTTAGTGGTTAACTTTACAAAAGATAGTCAAATGGAGTACACCTTAGATGCCTAAATAAAGAGGAAGCGAACGACGTCATCAAAGAAGTGCATGCCGAAATTTATAGCCCACAATGAATGGTTTAACCTTAGCAAAGAAAATATTAAGGCAAGGATATTATTAGAGTGTCATGGAATATGATTGCTTTTAATTTGTCAAGAAGTTCCACATTGTCAAATTCATGCAAATCTCAAGCACATACCTCCTACAGAACTCCATAATCTATCATTAGCTTGGCCTTTCTCAGCATGTGGAATTGATATAATTAGTAAAGTAAGGCCTAATTCAAACGAGCATAAGCTCATTATAGTGACCATATACTATTTCTCTAAATGGATAAAAGCTCAATCTATTAACCAACTGAGGGCAAATAGATGTGGTAAAAAACCAAATCATTTATAGATATGGGATATCTCACCATGTAGTAACGGCTAACAATGTCTAATTCTAAAGAGAAATCAAAAGCTTATTTGAGAAGTATGGAATTCAACACTATAAGTTATCCCCATACAGACCTTACGTTGATAGAGCAATAGAAGGGATGAATAAGATTATAAAGAAGATATTGGCTTAAATGGTAGAAAATTATAAGGATTAGGTAAAAAATTTACCTTTTGCCCTATAAAGTTATAAAATAGCTATTAGAATATCCACTCGTGTAACCCCTTATTCTTTAGTGTATAGGATAAAATTTGTATTACCAATAGAGTTAAAAATTAAGTCCTTAAAGGTTCTTCTTGAAGCCAACATTCCTAAAGTAGAATAGACAAAGTAGATATAAAGAATTGGCTCTATTAGATGAAAGCAGACTAAGAGCCTTATACCATAATAAACTTTATCAAAAGAGGGTGGCAATGGTCTTCAATAAAAAAGTTAAGCATCGTAAGATTAAAAAGGGTGATTTAGTCCTAAAGTAGATGAAACCAAACCTACAAGATCCAAGGGGCAAATTTAAGCCTAACTGGGTAGGACTATTTATAGTTAAGCATATTTTAAAGAATATGGCAACCTTTTGAAGAATATGGCAACCAAACTATCTAATATAAAGGGTAATAAGTTTCAAGAGCTAGTGAATGTAGGTCATTAAAAAGAGTACTTCATTTAAGGCTTGTACTAGCAATTACCCAATTAAAATTTCATGTTGCATTGGTAAATTTAATATTATGCCTGTTCGTTTTGATATTTATTATACTGTCTTATTGTTATTTATAACAAGGTGATTAAATAAGTAAACTTAAGATCTCTCTCTTTCATTTGGAAGTTTTTATTGAATGATCATGTGATGATGAATGATGCAAGACATTTGAAAAAATGAAAAAAAAAGACATCAATTACTCTACAAAGCAAAAAGTATAGTGAAAAGGAAATCCTTTTTGCTACCAAAATGAAAATCAAACTATCAACAATACTAAGTCAAAAAAAAAACTAAACAAGTTTAGTAATGGCACTTTAAGCTTGAGCAACTCCTAGATGAGCAATTATAGACGTTTAGCCTTTTGTTTAGTTAATTTTTGTAAGCATTAGAGGAAGTCAAGATTTCAGCTTCATTTTCTTCCTCCATGTCAACAATATCTTAGATTGGTCATGTGGTCCATATCTTCATTACCTCACATTTAAGTTCGAACTATAATGGCCACTTCTCATGGCAGATAACTCACTAGGAACGAGGACATGATGGTTTTCAAACTGGCACCTCAAATGGGAAGTGGTATACTAGTTAACCTTTTTAAAATGTAACATGACCACGGCATTCTTAAATAAAGGAAGAGTCATATGGGCCAATCTCTAATAGAGGCAATTAAAATAAATGGCATTAATAGCAAGTCCCTCCATAAATCTAACCAAGTCATTAGTACGAGTAATGTAGATCTCTTTATAAAGGTAGACTCTAGACTACTACCTCTATAAGTTCTCCGTGAAAAGAAGCATCAACTTCTCTTAAAGCCATAGTTAAAGAAGTAACAAACTACTGT
>CANXYI011959307.1:0-15411 GCA_948208565.1 Hura crepitans
ATAATTGAACTTGGAGTATAATAGAACTTGATGAAGTTCAAAATCCACAAATAGAAGCAAATCAATCTATTAATCCAAAGCCTACTAGACATGATGATGATGTAATGGCAAAACCTATGTAAATAAGTTCTTAAACATTCTACTAGGGTTCATACTACTCTTAAATGATATATTTCTCATAAATGAGAATAGTATGTAGCCATAGTAGAAGAGGATCGACCTTTAGCTATGTGGAGATTCTGAAGAGTTTAGAATTCAAATTATGGTCAAAGGTTATACAATCTAAAATAGATTCCATGTACGACGACAAAGTATGGACTTTTGTTGAAACACCTGAAGGAATCAAACCCATTAGGTACAAATGGATGAAAAAAGCGACTGATATAAATGTTACACATAATACAAAGTTGGTTGCAAAGGGTTATAGTCAAAGGCAAGAAATTGACTTTGATGAAACTTTTTCATTAGTAGCCATGATTAAATCCATTAAGATTCTTTTTGTTATTGTCACTTATTTTGATTATGAGATATGGCAAATGGATGTGAAGATAGCTTTTCTCAATAGAAATCTATTAAATGAGGTGCATATAACACAACTTAAGGGATTTATATCCACTGATAGTAATAAGGTATACAAACTTTAAAAGTCCATTTATACACTAAAGCATATATCTAGGAGCTGGAACATCTGATTTGATAAGACAATCAAAGGGTTTGGTTTCTCATAAAATATAGATGAATTACGTGTTTACAAGAAGGTTAGTGGAAGTGCGGTCATTTTTCTAGTATTATATGTTAATGACACATTAATCATGGGAAATGACATCTCCATCCTTCAATCAATCAAAATTTGGCTATCTAAAAGGTTCTTCATGAAAGATCTTGCTAAAGCAACCTATATATTAGGGATTCAAATCTATAGAGATGGATTTAAGAGGTTGATAGGTCTTTCATAGTCTATATACATAGACAAGATACTAAAAAGGTTTAGCATGGATCTCTCAAAGAAAGGGTTCAATCATGTGACTCATGGAAAGAACC
Organism: Hura crepitans; assembly: GCA_948208565.1. Classification (NCBI taxonomy): domain Eukaryota; kingdom Viridiplantae; phylum Streptophyta; class Magnoliopsida; order Malpighiales; family Euphorbiaceae; genus Hura; species Hura crepitans. The sequence continues at coordinate 1,042 of CANXYI011959307.1, forward strand.
TTTCTAAGTTTATGTGTCCTAAGACATAAGAGGAGACAGAATGCATAGGAAGAAATCCAGATGCTTTAGCAATAGAACCTATCATATATGTTATATTATAGAGTATACCTGACATAGCATTTGCTCTGAGTGTCACGAGTAAATTCTAATCCAACTATGGAGAGGAACATTAAGTGGCTATCAAGAATATCCTTAAGTATTAAAGAAGGACTAAGGATTTATTCTTGGTACATAGAGAAGGGATTTGCAAGTAACCAAGTATATGGATTCCAGCTTTTAATCTGACAAAAATGATTACAAATCTCAATCAAGTTTTGTATACTTATTTACAGGTGGTGCAGTTAGTTGGAAGAGTTCTAAATAAGATACAACTATAGACTCAACAATAGAAGCAGAGTATATTACAGCTTCTAATACAAGTAAGAAAATAGTCTAGATTAAGAAGTTCATCATTAAACTAGGAGCGATACTATCTATTGTTGACTTAATACCTTTTTATGTGATAATAATGGGGCCATTGCACAAGATAAGAAACAAAAGTCTTATTAATGATCCAAGCGTGTACTCAGGCACTACCACCTTATCAAAGATATAGTAGCCAGGCAATATGTGAAGATTGAAAGAGTCCCCACTTATTAGAACATTTCTAATCCTCTCACTAAGGCACCATCACAAAATAGATTCGATCTTTATGTAAATAATATAGGTGTTAGATATATGGGAGATTGGCTCTAGTGAAAATGGGAGATTGTTAAATGTAAGCCCTAGAGCTTATTTCTAATAGGGATATTTTGTGTCCATAATAAACATGCATTTCTGATAAAAGGCATTTTTTTTACAATATTGCTTATGTTAATTCATTTGTGTGATATGATCTTAAACTACATAATAAAGTCCTTGGTATTTATTCATAGTACAGAGGAAATTATAAAGTGTTCATAATGTGAAATTCTTATTATATGCAAATGTGAAATACCAAAACTATCCTTAGTCATAGTATTAACAAGATAGGACGTAGTTAATATGGATAGACTGGCACATGTTATGCTCTTTAACCTAGTAAAACAGTAATTCTCATAAGTTGTAAGCATAGTAATGCTTGGAGATAACATATGGATGCTTATTTGAGAAACAAGTTCATTAGAGACCTAACCTTAGAATGTTTACGTGGATAAATAATCTCTATGTTAGTGAAGCAACCTTATCATATCAATTATGCATCTATCTTTTGATTGAGATCACCAAGGTTATCTTAAGTATTGAGAATTATTCTTTGACTCTGATGCATTTATATCACCTTGATATATACATAGCAAGGTGATTGGGTATAGTTTGAGAAACTTGAAGGTAGTTACATGATCAATAGAGGATTTATCACTTTATATTATAATGGGGAGTTTAACTCATTGTTCTAATATGCCTCTATTTCAAGAACCTTTGGCCAAAGTGAAATGCAAGTGTGAATAAGATTTCTAAAGGCATTTTTGGAATAAAGGAACAAATATTTGAACTAACATATTTAGGGCTTAATTAAATATATCTAATCAATCAATGAATTGACACATGTCCATACTCAAATCTAAATAAAGTTGAATTACACAGTAATTGTATATGAAAGTGTTAAGTCAAACCACTTAACATTTTCGACACTTAGGTAGTCTTGATGTGTGCTAGACATCACCTTGAAATTATACACAAGTGGATAATTGATTGGGAATCAAAGATTGGACCATAAGAATCTCAATTGGATTGGGACTCTTGTCCACTACGTACTGCCAATGTTCTTTAAAATCCTATTGTCTCACACACAATGGGAAGTAAATAGAGGTTTAAAGTGTTTAAATGGTTTAATGATATGAGATATCATTAATAGATGAACAAGAAAAATAAGAAAATGATTGGTCTTAGAGCCCAATTGCAATTTAGGAAACCAAAACTAGGGTTTCCAAAATTGGACCCTATTCCATTTTAGGAAAGCAGATCTAGGGTTTCCAAAACTGGGCCCTATTAAGCCTAGTTGGTAGAGCTTTTTGAATCTAATTTTTATGGACCTTTTAAAAGTTAAAATGGCCTTATATTAGATCCTTAGAAGGTTGATTATATGGTGTTCATGAGACACAGACCCACTAGGCCTTATGCAATATGCATATAGGCCCATTATTGGGCCTATATGTGTAAGGCCTAGAGAGCCTATGCATGTCACTCTCCTGAGGACCAGTCCAGATCAATTTTTAAGGGTTGAAAGCTGACCTAGATAGTGTCTATGAGAGTATAAGTATAGATTAAAATATCAATTTCTAGAGATAGATAAAAACTCATGCAAAAGCTCTTTTTTCTCTCTTTACGATTTTCTTCTTCTCTGTTCACCCATTCAAATTATCTACTAGCTCTAAATAATTTGCATAGCCTTACTCCTCGAGCTTCTTGTGTGGATATCTAAGAGGTGTTCTAGATAAAGGGTCACTATGGTTTGCTACAACCTAGTGAGAAGATCATGAGAAAAGGAATCATTATAGTTATTTATGGTAAACACCTTTACGCTACTAGTTTAATCTATAAATAACAATTTTCATACTTTTAGTTCCAATATTATTGCTTGGTTTTTGTGAAACTTTTAAATTCCTATGTGCATGTCTCTTGAAAACCAATAGATCAGTCATATATCTATATCTTTACATCAAGCATTATCATGTATTTCATTTAGCACTTACCACAAAATAATATACGTCATACTACTTGGTATTCTATTACTCTAAAATGCACACCAATCTATGATATACATGTGATTCTTATAAATGTGTTAAGTGTGTGCCTTTGGTATCATGCTTCATTCTTCACATGCAAATGACCATATTCCTTGAAATAAAAATTTCCTTTTAGGAATCGTACTTCTTTATTATCATCCACTATAATTTGGCCTATTTCTTCTAAGAACCATTCTTTTGCGTAGATACAAGACAAGTTTGATAGTTCCTTGAACCTATTGTCTTTGTATTGGTACACGAAGGCATAAAATGGTGGTGCTCAAAGGTATAATACAGTTGTACCTGAAGGTACCAAGATGGCGCCAACTCCATATACGTAGTGTAAAATTGTGAAATAGCTAAAGCTATACAAAGGTGTGCAAATTTGCTAATGTCTTTACTTGGCATGCAAAATTATCCTAAGGCCATCTTGAATCCTAGGTAGAAATTGATTCATATATATTTTAACTATTTCCACATTATTATTATCCATATCCATATACATGTATTGAGTATGCTATACAAATCTATTACACTATAAGGTCTATTTTTTCCTATCCATCTACTATAATAGATGATTTCCAATTCATATTTAAAGAAATTATCATAACATGATACATGTGCATACATATCAATGTATCTCTTATGACAAGGTGTATACACTTTATCATGTTTAAATCATGTATACATAAGTCTTATACTTGCTTACACATAGCCTCTTTTCCATACTTGCATTATACTGATCAATCAGTGTACCTTAATCTTGTAAGTATATCCTTCATAACCAAAGGATTTATTTAATCACCTGTAATTCCATAAAGGCCTTTCTTAACTTGTCCTATATACTCTACAATTCATAAAATCAAACACATAAATTTGAATAACATGTGCTTTATGTCATCACTCTTATGATGCTTCCTTGATCTCATGCTGACCATAATGGAGTTTAATTAAAGAAAATAACAAGCATCATGATCCAAGTATGTTGTGTCTATATTTTGGTTGTGTACCATTTTTGTCTATATTTCATATTCCCATAACAAAAATCTCATTTATCATCAAAATATCTTATCATTATAGAATACATAACATAATTTTCAAGAGTAATGTAAGCATTAGCAAACTCATGTATAATATATCCAATATCCATGAAGTTCTTTTTGTATACACTTATGAACATTAGTCAATAATACAATGACAGGAATTATGCATTTTCATATGCATATAATTTGACCTAGGAAGTGGTATATAATAGCCTCAAGTTATTTCATCATCTCTATTATTCTATTGCATTAGAGAATACACATTATACATCTTACAGAAGCTCACTTCAAGAGTACAAAGTGTTAGAACCGGCCTTAATACAAAATTTGCTTATTTACATACACATTTTATACTTATACCTACATAAAGGTCATTAATACATTCCAACATATACAAATTAGAAAGGATCACATAATCGCCAATACTTATACATAGTTTGAATATCATTATAATTTTGTATGCATAATACTCATTTTGTACATGTCCTATGTTTATAGCACATATCTTATAACTAATTTGTTACACATGCAATAAAACAAAATGTAATGTATATATAATAGCAAACAAGTTTTCTTTGTTTTCAACAGCAAAAATAAGCAGTAAGGGAAACTCATTTTCAATAAATAAAAATCAAAACAATAACATCAAAACTATTTTCCCTTTTAGAGTCATTTAAAATAGCAAGTAGAAAGCACATTATAATAATAATGATTAGATTCAAATATCATTTGCTATAAAATGAATAGTAATAGCAAGCTTAGTAATCTCAATAACAAAACTCAAAAAAATGTTAAAGTACTTATAGTATTAGTATATCATACTCAAAATAAAGCACTTGGTGCAATAGATTAATTTTAACATTTCTATTAGTTATTTAAAACAACCTAAATTAATTTGATGATAGTATCATATTAGAGTAAATAACATAAGTTTTCTACAAATAAAGTTAATAGAATTCAATCAATATTTCTACTGAATGTCAGCAGTGATAATTCCCATCTTCAGAAGTAATATGCAGGTTCAATTTTAGCTAAAATATCAGTTGCATTTTAGTAGTTAACTCTTCTAAATTTCAAAGGAATTTCATATGACTCCTAGCCCTATTTTCTTAAAAAACAGAATTCGAGCCCTATATTAACAACTTTTACAACTTAATCTTTAATAACATCTAATCATGGTTTAGGCCTCTAATTATATGCTACATATTATAGTTCTAGCAATTGATCTAACCTCATAGTTTTTAGATTTTCTAGTATGATGTTGAAAAGAAACTTGAAGTCCTAGAATGGGCATTGATTTAAAGTCTTCTAATGAAATCTCCAACTACTAGATTACATACTATAACTCAATTTAGATATAAAATTATATGTTTTTCTATTCTAGAAACTTACAAACAACACTATACATCTCATACCACATTTACTAACATAGTTTGCACTCTAATGTGTAACATAATAAGTAAATAAAAAGAACTACTTGCAAAATTATCTAAAACTTCATAATCTTAAATGATAGAATATGCACTAACCTTACTTCCTTATTCTCTAGCCCTAAAATTCTTCAACAGCTAAAATCCTTAGTTTTAGACTGTACCAAAACCTTGTTACAATTGTAGCAAAAACTTTTCCCTACATTTAAGTAATTTATGCCTTTATTTCAGCATGTATTTTATAAAATTCAGTCCAGCCTCAACCATTACTACTCCTTTGTTCCAAAATAGCAAGTGTCATCCCTTTAATTCTAAATTTAAACTTTTAAACTCAGTTTGTTATCAGGACAGTAAAGGATAAGAGAGAAATCCTCAAAGACAATTGTTTCACCCTTCATTATCTATTACACATCCCTCAGTCACACTAAATTTTTTTTAAAATTTCATTTTCAAGCTTATGGATTCATGCAAGTAGCAGAAACTCAACTCAACATATATAAAATTTCCATTTGTTACAAAGCTAAACAAACAGTCAATATTCTAAACCTTCCAATCCTATACCAACGCACAATTTCATTGCAATTCAACATGGATCCCTTTTTTTAATTTAATTAAACTAAAAATAACATAAATTTAGGCAACAAAAGTATGAATTCGTACCTATTATCAAGAAGGAATATCAACTCTTTTGGCACTACTTGTTATAGTAGCTATATCCATGACCACCATTGAATTTCTCTTAATTCTTCAGGTAATCACCCCCTTACATCAACCATAGCAACTTTGAGGATCTATTCCCCTAGAAAACACTTTATTTCATACTTTCAAATTTAACGATGTAGCTTATCCATGTGAGGAGCCCTCGATTTGTCTTTAAAAAATCCTAATAAAGAATTGTCCCTTATTTAACACCCTTTAATTCTTTCAATTCCTTTTAAATATGACACTTTCAAATCATTATTTACCCTTTGCAAGGTCAAATTTTTTATTTGCTTGCCAAAATACTCCTTTCATTATTGGTTTCTCTCACCGTCATCCTCTATTTTTTCCCATTCTCTTTACTCTTCTCTTTTTCCCCATTTTTGGCTTTCTTTCTTTTTGTTTTCTCTTAGTTATCCAAAATTTATTTCTGAAGTCTCTAATCTTGAGACATTAGGTGGAAGTTAAGAGATTGAAAATGGAAAAGTCCATAAATATTGTAGTGTGGTAAATATCTAAGGTTTAATTTAAGGTATATGAATAGCACGCCTTACTAAAGTACTTACTCACCTTTAATACATGACAAGTGGAAACATTTCCATAGTGAAATTATCTTAGGCATCCACTTCTTTGCCAAATTTCAATTTAGTCCTAGAGTTTTTAAATGTTTATGCAATAAAGCCCATACCTAGATTTATCATCAATTTTTAAGCATTCTAATAACTTGTTTTAATTTCATTTATGGATCCATCCACAATCCAAATCTAGGTTACCTAAGTTCTGATTGCTTGGAACATATCTCGAAGTAATACTCTTTGAAGCTCTGGATTTTTAGTTATTACAATATATCACGTCTAAATTAACCTCGCTTGATTTTTACATTTCTTCTGTCCTTGTTCTAGTATTATTTTGGCTTTGGTATTTTTGCTTTCTTATTTGCTTACATAATATTATAAACCTTTTTACTCGACTCTGGTAAATTTTCTTTCTTCCCTTTAGAATTAGTTCTTTTTTCTTATTCTTTTTCTCTTTCTTCTTCTTCTTCTTCTTCTTCTTCTTCTTCTTCTTCTTCTTCTTCTTCTTCTTCTTCTTCTTCTTCTTCTTCTCTTCTTCTTTTGAGTCCTTTAAGATTATAACTAAGGTCCCATCTTCATCTTTGCCAAGTGTACCTTACTCTAACGGGCCTCTAGGTGTCGAGCATAGTGATATTTCTTTTATGGATAATTTTGCATTTTACCCTATATTAGGAAATTCTTTATGATAATAGAGGATGACTTACTCTATACTAGAGAAAAATATAAGATCCTTAATGATGTAGTTACGCTCACTTTTTCATAAAGTATAGGGCCATTGAGTAGTCTTTTTAATAATGAGATTTTAATTATTTTTTGGCATTTTTTTGAATTTGGCTTCCACCTTCCTTTTCATCTATTCTACATAGATGTTATGAATGCATATGGTTTTAGTCTGTCACAACTTTCTTTGAACAATTAGAGGATCATTATTTATTTTTTATATATCTATAGGCAATATGAGGTTGTTCCTAGTGTCGAACTCTTTATTAATTTTTATTACTTCTCTTGTCAGGAGTTAACTAGGTTAGTGAATTTTACTGCTAGAACTAGTTAGCCTTCAATAAGAGTGAATAGATCAAATAAAGGATTCGATCAGCATTTTTCCCTTATGGGTTGAAAAAGGGTTGGCCATGAGTTAAGCTTGATCGATCAGATGAATGTACTTTTTTGAAAATTATGTCGTCTTCACTTTCTCACATTATGGGTGATTTCTAAAAACTTCTATTAGAGGCCAAAAAGTCTCCTTTTTCCTTAAATTTGTTGTTTTCCACTGTAGATGGTCCCGACGATAGGGATTCTTTAGTGATTCTTTGTTGTTTACATTGATGTGTTATACTATTGTTCTCTTGAGACTAACCATTTTGTTTTATTGTAAGCGATATGTTGTCTCATCAACAAGCTATTCCAAAAGCATAAAAGAAGGCTCTGCAGCAAAAGACGAAGGCCATTACTCAAACTACTAGGTTTGTTGCTCCCTTGAAAAAAACCTATATTTGGTTAAGGATAGAGGCGATGTTGATCCCATCATCACAAAAAATGTAACTACACACTCAATAATTGCATAGATGATGAGGGTCCGATCAAGGCATTGTTATAGTCTTTTAGGGCATAAATTGGTGCTCAACCTATAACTATAGCTTCTCCTACTAATATAATCACTCCCACTATAACACATGAGAATCTCGAGGTTATGAATAGTAATTTTCCAGGACATGAATAGTATTTCTTAAGACTCGAGCTACACTAATGCAACTAGATAGAAGTATTATTTATAATATAATTATGGGTAAAATTTGAAACAAAAATAAAGTCATAAGATGTTTAAAATTGATAATGAAGTTCTTACGATATTTTAATATGAATAGTAACCTAGTCAGATCTGAATCAATAATTCTAGTGTTTTTTCCAAAATTAACTTATGAGTTCCACAATATGATACTCAAATATTCTAGTGTTTTTGCCTAAATTGACCAATTAATTCCACAACTTAATACTCAAATATTCCAAAGAGCATAATGGGATTGGAATTGGAATTATTGAAGATCAAATGAATTTTCTAAAAATTAAACAAGGAAAAATAGTTAGTTTTATATCAAATTTTTTAGGTTCTCATATGCAATTGTTCGGGACCATCGAGTAACATTATATATGATTATTTAGGATTATAAGTGATGTCAATTGGTGTATGGATTGAAAGAATAAAATTAAGGAAACAAAGAAGACATTGAAAGAGATTATATGGGGGCTTAATCATAGGGCATTAGATTATCTACAAAGATCTTGGCCTTTGATTTAAGGCCCTATATAAGTAAAAATGAGTCAAATGAGAGAGGCAGTTCAGCCTCCCTTTTTCTTCTTTTCAAGCCATCATCCTAGATGGCCATTTTCATTGGTTTTTAAGCTTTTTCTATGAGATAACTCTCCTATCCTCTCACATAAACAACCCTTTATGATATATTATAACCTCTCCATGCTATAATTATCAAGATTGAGGTGTTTTTTTGTGGAATTTTGATTTTAAAGCTCTTGTGTAAATAATACCCAATTCTTGAGTTAGTGTTTTATAGGTGTCTAGCAATTGAAAGTTTATAAAGTTATTTTGAGCAATTGATAAGTATGTGTTTTGTTATGAATTTTTTATTATAATAGAGTTATGTGTTTATATAAAGGAAGAAAAAAAAAAGCAAGAATAAGGGGAAAGAGAAGGAGAAGAAAGTAGATTACAGTGCTTAAAGTCCTATTTGGACTATTTGGTATGTATATCTAAGTCTACATAAGCTACTTATGTGTTAAAGTGTGTTAATGAGTGTGTATTGGCATGTAATTAATGCATGAATCGAGTATATAACTAAGCTAAATGATAAATAAGCACCTAATCATGAGTATATGTCGAATAAAAACTAAGATAGGTGTGTGTATGCATAATATGGCCAAATGGTGTATGCTTGTGGAAATAAATGATCAAATGTAAATACTTAATGTAACATGACTTTGCATGAAATTGATGAAATTAATTGGTATATGTTAAATAAAAAGCAAGTAAAGTGTGTGTACATGTTATGGCCAAAATGGTATAGGTTATAAAAGTTAATGTTCATACGTAATTGGTTGATGAAAATGCTAAAGAGGGCACATTAAGTATATGGAGCTAAAGTAGGTAAGTTTAATAAACATAATGGTGTATGAAATGGATGTAGTGGCCAAAACATACTAGATATGGAACATGGTGGAATTGGTTATTGGAAACTTTAATACTATTTATGTGTATTGTGCATTATGCATGTTAAATGATGTTTATATAAAGATGTATGTAAACATAAACCTAGGTAACATGATTCATTATAGAAAAATAAGCTTAAAATGCAAATAGTGATACATATGTTGGTGCATAAAAGAGCTACTTGAGATAAAGAAATTGGAAAATGCTAATGATGGTGTGATGATGCTTTCCTCATGGATATAAGATAATGAATGGTCTATACAATGGGAATAATGTGTTATACTTGATTTTTTAGGAATATCATGTCATGGCTTTGATATTATGCTAACTGCAACACTTAAGTGTAAAATCTTATGAAATTTGGATGTAAGCATAAGAAAGATAATTAAAGAATGAAACATACCCATAAGAATATAGACAAACTAGTCTGGATAGGTTGATTGGTCAACTTGGGAGATTAGCAGCTGTTAGGGTCCCTTAGTACCTAATTATAGCCTTCAACCTCGGATTTATCTCCTTAAAGCCTGTATTCATGACCTTTAGGTTCGACATATAACCTTTGGGTCTAATTTATGACCTTGTAATCGGATATGACCCCTATAGTATGGCATGCCTTTGTGGTTCGATATGGCCTCTATGGCATGATTTATCCCATTATCTAATATCGAGATAATTGTCTATTAAGTATGGGCAAACTAAAATAGATATACAAGTAAATCTAATAAAGATGCTTAAGCAATTGAACACTAATGAATAATTGTTAAATTACATAACTAATAAGGCATAATTTGAATGTTGTTTTATGGCATTTCATATATGCATGGCTTACACTATCAATAACTTGATTTACATGCTATAGACACATAATGAACTCTAAATGCATGTGATATATATGTATGTTTAAGCTTATTATACTTGGATATGCACAGCTTAGCATGTCATTATTTGTTTTGCGATGCGTAGGTTAAAAAATAGAAAAAGAGAAGATAAAGCCTCAGTTTCTTAGTAGTATAAGACTTTTAAAGCATCTTTTTGCTATATATGCAATTTGTATATGGTTTTTGTAAAGTTGTTCATAGGCACTCATATGTATAATGGCACTAGGCCTAACTAATTAAAAGATGTGTTTTGTAACCTCTTATGATGGATTATATCTATATATGTATGGTATATTTAATCATCTTATTGGTTTGTTGAGATATGATGCTTGTGGCAAAATTATGGGATATGTGTTAAAGATATGTATGTAGATGATGATATGAGAAGGATGAGTTTTATAGTTTGGATGTGTTAAGAATATAGCAGTGTGTTTTTATGTAGGTTACTATTTGGGATAGTGTCATCAGATAGCCATCATGCTACCAAATTTTTGACACAAGGACCTAAGATGGTTTAACCTAATATGTGGTCTTCTATAATTAAGTTTTTATAAGGTTTTATGCCAAATGAGATTATGTAATGTTTTAAGTAACATAGATATAAAGTAGTTCAACATTAGTTGTGTGTCATCCTACAGTTGGGCATAAAGGTGGGTCATATGAGAGATGTCATGTTAGTGTATGCCTTAGAGCTTAATCGTGAAAAGGAAACTTTCCATATATATATATATATATACATTATTCATTTTGTGAACACATAAAGGCATTTTTCTTATGTCCACTTACAAGGAATGCAACTGCTCTAAGTCCTGGGATCTTATGCTTCCTAATTAAGCTACAGACTGCACTCAAAAAGGGAAAGGTGGATGAGGCCGATTGGCTTTTAATTACTGTGACGGCTAAATCTGAGCACCTACAAAATGACTATGAGCAAATAAAAAAGGAAAAGGACAGTCAAGATAATTATATTCTTGATCTCACTATAAAACGTGATGATGCCTGATTAAAGATTATAGCTAAAGACTCCCAAGTTACAAAGCTTAAAAAGTAAGTTATAGAGCTTAAAGCCAACAAGTAAGTTTTGATTGCTGAGCATAATAAGGCATTAAAGGACTTGGATAAGGAAATAATCGAGGAGATTGGAAGCTCCTTGGCAGATTTCTAATGGAATTTAAAGTTAGGGCTTTAGAAGAGTTTCACTAATTAGGACTTTTATTAGGTAGATAACATAGATAAGAACCCGAGCAGGGGTTCTGATAACAGGGGTGCTGCTATTGAAAAGCCTAGTCCTTATTCTCCCAGAGAATAAAATTATTATTATTATTTTTATTATTATTATTATTTTGCATAAGAATTCTTACAATTAAATGAAGAGGGAAATTTTTCTCATCTTTATTACTTTTTTAATTGCACTACTACTTGTTCCATTTGTGCTTTGTTTGCTATTTATTACATTTTTTTATCGAGTTTAGTTACTTATGACCTCCTTTCATTCGTTTTTTATTTTCCTGTGGGATGCATTTGCTTTTACAAGTCATTTAAGGCAATTTTTCCTTTTATTATTTGTTTCAAGGCATATTTGCCTTAGTAATTTATGTTGAGGTGTATTTGCCTTTATAATTTATTTAAAGGCATATTTGCCTTGATAATTTGTTTTAAAGCATATTTGACTTTACAATTTATATAAAAGTGTATTTGCATTAGTAATTTATTTTGAGGCATATTTGCTTTCATAATTTATTTAAAGGCATATTTGCCTTAGTAATTTATTTAAAGGCATATTTGCCTTCATTCATTCGCATAATAACAGTAAGGAAATTTGTTGGATGTAAAGAGTGAAATGTCTTCTATATTAATTGTAGAGGGAATTCAATACATAAGGCATGATCGGGTTAATATCTTGATAGAAGTTTTTCGTTACACAAAACATTTTTTAGGCTTTCCACTTTCCATGACCTTGGTAGCTCTGCACTATTGATTGCCCTCAATCTATAAGTATTGGGATTCAGGACTTTGGACATTTCATATGGCCTTTCCCAGTTTGACATAAGCTTGCCAATTCCAACATTCCCTGATCTGACTTTGGCTTTACTTAAAACTAGGTCGCTCGGATCAAACTTTCTATCCTTTACCCTAGTGTTGTAATACCACGAGATGCATTGCTTTTAGCCTGTGACCCGTATCTGTGCATGCTCTCCTCTTTCTTTAGCTAAGTTAAGATCATGTCACCTTTTTGCTTTATTACTAGTGTCATCAAAGAGCTCTACCCAATAAAAGGCTAACCCTATTTCCATAGGCAAAATGGCTTCAGAACCATAGGTAAAGGACTGTGGCATCTTACTTATGGCTTATCAGGAGGTTATACTATATGCTCACAACACACTATTAAGCTTTTCGATCCAGTTGTCTTTTGCTTCCTCAATGTATTTCTTCAACCCTTCAAGTAGAAATCTATTTGATGTTTTAGTCATTCCATTGGTTTGTGAGTGTGTGACTGTTGTGAACCAGAGTTGTATTTTGAGGCCTTGGCAAAACTCTCTGAAGAACGAGTAGTGTGATACCCTTTACCCAGTCTGATTGCCAGACCAGACTGAGAAGCGACACACAAACAATGTTCAAAATATCTTTATTGAAAACCCATATAATTTAAACCTTTCTAAAACATTTATACATTTATAAACTTTTAAAGTCTTGACTTAATTAAAACCGCTTTAGAATTTTAAAGAAAAAACAATTTAGAAATCATCGTGTCAAAAATTCGATAGCGTAACGGTTGTATCAGGACACTATCCCAAAAATGAATTGTAACCTGCAAGCTTAAAACCACTTCTAAAACTTGATCGATATCCATTCACCACAACTAGATCCTCTTGATCCATTCTAATATCTCAACACAATAATTTCGCAAAACATATATTCCATATAGTAAAGATAAAGAAATCCAATATCGTAACAGTTTGTAAATATATATTACAAAAGTAATTAAGTTCTGATAAAATTTTACAACACATATTAGAACTACTCTAGGCCTTATTCCTTTTGTACAACATATGAGTCCCAACATGATAAACATCCAATAATTTATACAAAAGAGAATATCAAAATACCAAAATATGTTGTATCTTGATCTACTCTACTGAAAGGCTTTAAGCTTTATCTGTACTTTAACCTACGCATCGTAAAAACAACTATACACTAAGCATAACACTTAATGGTGTATTCAATATAGCATATTTAAGCTCACGCATTTATGCAATCATTCATTCATCTAATATCAATAAGCAAAAACATCTCATATCATGTGCAATGTGGTATAACATAAGTGTGCAGGTGTACAAGTACCATAAGCATTCATTACTCTTTTATATACAGCTCATCATGTCAACATACATGTTCTCATATTGATTTATGTGTTAAGATTTTATTAAATTATGTAATACTTGTTAATTTTGCCCATATACATAAAACAAACTCCCGAAACTAGATAACATGAATCGTTAACCATAAAGGTCTAGCGTTGACCCAAAGATCTAATATGTTGACCACAAAGGTCTGATATGTTGGCCCGAAGGTCTTATGCATTGACTCGAAGGTCTAATACATTGACCCATAGGTTTGATATCAAATAAAGCCTATAGGTAAAATACGTTCGCTCGTAAGCCTGAAAATAAGTAATAAAGTGCCTTAACAATGGCTAATCTCCCTAGTTGACCAACTAACATATCTAAGCTAGGTTGTCTACATATGAGCCATCACCATTCTTAATTATGTTTCAGCTTGT
>CANXYI011959340.1:0-11844 GCA_948208565.1 Hura crepitans
ATTTGTATTATTTCTTCTTTGTACCAAGAATATTCTCTTTTGCTTATTGGATATTAGTACATGTATTTATATTTCTTTTTATATGGCAGCAAAGATGGATTGTATAAGAACTGGTCAGTTAATAATTTCAATTTTTTATCTGACAACCAAATGTCGACTTCTCTCTCTCTCTCTCTGTATATATATATATATATATAAAGCAAATGTCAACTTTAAAACCAAGTACAAGGCAAATGAATAGAGAGATTTTTTACTCCTCACTTCTTCTTTATAAAATAAAATAATTACATGTATTTTATATTTTGCAATCATTTGATCTTTTTTTTATGAATAGAGAGATTTTGTATTTTATATTTTATATTTTTATATTTTTATATTTTGCAATACTAAAGAACTTTCATGATCTCTTTTTTTTTTCAAAATTTTTGTATGATTATAGAATCTTAAACGTAATATCTGCAAAATCGAAATAAAAAAAAATGCAAGGATTTTGAGGACAATAGGAAGAAGAGGGAGAAATAAGAGGATCTTAACCAGCAATCACATCCAGTTCTGCAACACTGAAATATGAACTTTTTTTTTGTCAAAACCTGCGGTTTAATGGACAAGCGTGAAGAAACTACCAGAGTTACAACGTATAAACAAGAAATTTAACAGACATTTGATTGATTGTTAGAGGTCTTTAAGGAAACGAATAAGCTTAAACTAAGAACTCTTATCTTCTCGTCTTTCTGACTTCTTTCAATACTTTGTAGTAGGCTAACATTCGAGGGAAAAAGCGAATGGAAATGAAGAAGCAACTTTCTATAGAGAATCAAAAAATTATACATGTGGGAATCTGCTTCATCAATATCCATAAATAAATAAAATAAGACTGAAAAATATCATCAGTTTGAAATTTTTGCCAATAATGTGGATTGCGAGTCTCTGCAATACAATGCTGCCTTCCCAGTAAAGATTCCAATGCAATACAGGACTTTGAACATGCATCACTCCTTCTGCATGCACAAGTAAAGATTCCAATTCCCTTTCAGAAAACATCAAAAACCCAGGCTTCAAAAAACGTATTAACAATACCTTTTGACGCTTGCTGGGACGAGTGGATGACGAGTCAATTGATCTTGCCCTCGAGGAACTCTCGGCATTCGAGTTTGAAGCCTGCAAATGTGTTTCAGATTACTCGGAAAACAAAATAACAATATATGCCAGAACTTGCAAATCAAGTGAAAACTGATATTTACCTGCGTTGAAGCTTGTCTATTACCAGCATCTCTCCCTGAAGGTGCAATTCTGGATCCAGAGGCTGCATTTTGAGCTATAAAGGGCATAATCTCACGTAGCATATCAGACAAAAAAGCTCCTTCATTACCCACTGTTGGTGTTCCCTCTTGCCTGTTAACAGCAACCTCATGGGGTGTAGAATCTGTAGCCCTATTCTGAAAGTTGGCACCATCCCTGACGTTGATGGATACCCTAGGGCTACTGTCACTAGGTAACTGAGAATCAGTTGTGCTATCTAAAACTTCAGAGTCTGCCTGTTGCGTTCTGGCTAAGATTGGATAGAACAAGCCTGTTGAACGAGGTGATGAGTCGGAATTCGATTGCCTAACTGAAGCAGGAACTGAAGCAATCACAGTCCTAATTGGCACTACCCTCACTTCAGACACCCTAATGGATGGTGCACTCGCTGAAGTTGGATTAGTAGCTCGATGAACCAAATTTGCACCACCAGGAACTGCCGGGTTAATTTCACCAGTGGATGGCTGTGGACTGTTAGATTCATTTCCATTGCCATTAAATGAGGACATAAATGAACCTACGATATATTCAAATAAAAAAATCAGGGAAGATCCAGTCAATTATTGCAATAAAATTACATAAGACAAGTAGACACAAAATGACTATGATGATGACGACAAGATGGCAACAAATGTACAGCAAGGAGTTATTTTATATTAACGGACCAAACTCAGATACTGCACACCTCACGACAAGAGATCTAACACAAATTCACATAGGAAACCACAAAAATGCAAGTAAAAGTTCTAATGGAAAACAAAGACCCCTATTATAACATACCAAACTGGGGTTACAACATTCCATCAGATTTTTCAAAGCGTATTAAGTTAAGCTCATAGGTTCTGAATAGATAGCCACCTGTCCTTATTCTTACGTTGATACTCCTCGTGATTTCTGCTGTTCCAGGAGAGTTTGTTCCAAAATTTGTCCCAGTTTGGAATGGAAATGGCTGTTCATGGTTGTTTAAGAGGAAATATACAAAGAGTAACAGAAAAGAAACAGAGTGAAAAAATAACCAACAATATTGAAGACATTACCTGAACCATAATAGGATTTGGACCAGAAGTGGATATAAACACAGGAGGTCCAGCATTTACCAAAGCATCAGCCTGAGAAGGTACAAATCAGCTCAGTTTTATCATTAAAGAGAATTTTTGAACATTACTCTCATGCAGACAGTTGCACAGAAAAAGGGGAAAAAGAAAACAGGTAAATGCTTGCTAGCACTGAAAGATCAACAATCGAATTCCACAATGCAAACAGGAAATAAACTAACCGGTGTTTGGCCCAATCGTAACATCATAGCTGTCCGACCAAGTTCAAGTAGCAAAGCACCCAAGTTCTGCAAAAAAGCACCTGATCTAAGACTGTTTGACTGGAAACTCATCCGCATTGATTGATCTGTAACATTTGCTTGATCCCCCAGTTCACGTGCAAGACGCTGGAAGAACAAATTATACCCATAAGGCAATATTCACAATTTCTCGTAAGTCCATATCACAAGGTGATTTGATCTATAAGACTATAACTATTACTTCTGTAGGAGAAAGATCACGATGTTCTAAATTATATTCAAGACTGCACTGGAGCCCTTTGATGGTAGGTTTTTAAAGACTTAACCAAGCCAAGTCAGGTCAGCTGTTGTTCAATTTTCAACAATTTAATGTAGGCAATATTAATATCCAAGTACAAGTAGCAAGATAACTGGCTGGGCCATTTGCCATGATAACCAGAAACTACCAATTTAATCCATTTGAATATATCAAATAGATAAAGTAGCATTAGAGAATCAGTAACTTGTCATGAAATGGGGAAACTTTCCGAAACATAAGCACATACATATAAGCAATCAGCGACTTGTCCAATCAACAATTGCCTGGTTGACAACAGAACTTCTGCCAAGAATGCTGGCCTTGCAAGCCCACCTTGACCACTAACAGAAGGGAGGATGGTATCAGAGTTCTGTGCATTGCTCTCGCAATTCACATTAATAGGTGAATTGTTTCCATTACCCCCTAAAAACAATGACACAGTCAAGAATATGACCAATAGAAAATTTTCTCAAGTGACATAAGAAAGGAGGGGAAATGTGAGTCAACAAACCATTAGTGCCAAATTCATGTCTCAAACGGTTAAGATACTGGGTCAAAGTTTCCAAGGAATCAGGAACCACCTGCAGAAATCATAAACATTATTCGAAGTTTTCTATCATGCAAATGGAAGAATTTTCTATGTGAGGAAAATGTGTCCCTATCCAACTAAACCTCAGAGCACAAATAACTTGGACCAACCACACAAATATTCTCTTCACAGTTTCCTTCTGTTATGGGCAAAAATTTTGTATCAGTGTGATTCTCAGATTCTATTATGCCAGTCTACGTCAGCTTTTTACCTACCTCTTATACATAGAATTTTTGGATTATCCAAGTCTTTCCAATGAATCCATCAACTACAGTCCATCAATCATAATCTAGACTACCACAAAACATCAATTGCACCTTCACTTCCCGCAAATATAATTATATTCTTATTAGTTCATTTATATTTTTCCATTATTAATCTTAAAGTTATTATCTGAACCATTTCATAGGCAATGCACATATCTATCATCACTGCCAAACTCACCGGTAATAAGCATGATAAGCTAATTCTACATTTAGCCCAAAGTTGGAAACATAATTGGTCCATGCAAGAAGGTTGTAATAGGATGATGGCCAGCATAAAGATAGACATATCTTGCCAACCAAAATGAAAGCAATGTCCATAAAACTAAAAAGAAATGCAGCAGGCCTAAGAAAAACGAAGAGTTGAAACTTACAGGTGGGTGGTTAGGTAGCTGCCCAGTTGAATCTCCCAAGCTACCATTTGACAGTTCCTGCCAAACAATATCTAGCTGTAAATATGCATCAACAAGAAGATGAGATACTTAACTTGAATTTATCAAGTATTCGCTTGAGGCTAAAAGAACTCAAGTCTAATACTATGCAATTGGCCTTAAATTCAAGTATCTTGAAAGGGACATGCACACAGAGACGGTGAAAGAGGAAGCAAGACGCAACATGCTCAATTTTATTAAATGCACAATTCAAAACTTAAACTAAGCTACTCCAATCAACAAGACATCAATTGAACAGCTCTATTCTCTCTATATTGTGGACAAAAATGACAAATAGAGTTTCTTTAAAATAACATTGCATGTTAAAAATTGTGGTTAGATCAAGCTTCATATCAAAGAAACTGCAAAACTGCCTGAACAGCGAATCCATCCAGCCATTCTTGAAAGGTTGGTTTAGTCCATAGAATATAATATATTTACCCCAGGATTAATCCCTTCAGTGCTGTTTCCAATACCAATAGAACTGAGAGCAGCTGAGATAATCTGTTCACAAAGATATGAAAACAAGAGATAAACACAAGAATCACATGGCTTCGTTCTTTAACTTATGAGCATGGAATCAGAAGCTTGTTCTAATCATAATCCAGCAATCACCTGACTAAGGGATGAGAAAACTCCATCTCCGTGTTCAGAAGCATTGAAGGCACCAAGAAATACACTTGGACTTGTTTGACTGCCCTGACTGCGGGAAGCATTTCTGGTATGATCAGTTGCTGCAAATTGCACCAAGTACTACGATGACCAAATCATAGGCAAAATAAATAGAAACATATTAAAGTGAAAAAGGAAAAAAAATATATATATATAATTGATATCTAGTATATAAATGAAACAAAAAAAATCAAGCAATTAATATTTTCTCATTAGTACTCAAGGTCTTAGCTTCTTTATTCTGTATCCCATATTATAAAAAATATAACCTCAGTATATACACAAGCTTTAATAAATTTCATATGTGATGTCCAGAGTTTTACTCCAGAAATATGGAGTTCTAATATCCACCATTAAATAATGACAATCTCTAAAAGTCAGGCCGAGAAGTATCTTAGTGGCACAACCAACCTGGATCATAAGATAAGCCAACTGACGATGGGAGAATTGGTTGTCTGACAACCAAATGCAAAGTGTGACCATCCTCCACATCTAAGTTGAATGTAGCAAGAAATTTCCCAAAAAACCCAAGTATATATGTAAAAACATTAATCACATGTACAATGCAAGTAAAAGCTATGTTGAACAAAAATCCTGCTTTTGGTTTGGCATTTACATGCTCCAAAGGTTCATCCATAGGGAAATGTAAGAAGGCAAAATTTTATCACTTGAATAATAAAACCTCAGTCAAATAAGGAAATATCAAATTCAAAAAGATACGGTAAGCTGAGAGGAGCTGATCATCCTTCAAAACTCTTCCACGGCATATGAGGCGTTGTTGTTCAGATAGAACACCAGTAACAGTAGCAATTTGCTCCTTCAGATCAGGTACTGGGACCTTTACAATGAAGAGAGGCTTAGGAGAAAAGGCAAATACATGCATATAGGTGTCTTACGATGTTAAATGATCATAGAGAAAAGGCTTATAATACTAACACATTTATCCACGTGCAAAGTATATGTTCGAGAATCTAAAGTTTTTATCTTTATCTCAACTGTTGCCTCTGAAC
This sequence comes from Hura crepitans, assembly GCA_948208565.1. Lineage (NCBI taxonomy): Eukaryota > Viridiplantae > Streptophyta > Magnoliopsida > Malpighiales > Euphorbiaceae > Hura > Hura crepitans. The sequence goes on from CANXYI011959340.1 coordinate 5,857, forward strand.
AATGAGTTCTACAGAGCTCAGAAGCCATAAATTGATCAATCCAAGAATCCCCGTTGCAGGACCTGAAAAATAGTCATAATCAGTTCATTCACTATTCTTAATGAAAATGAACTGTTTTGAATTAATAAACCTCAGAAATAAATGAATTCAAACAAAACAGAAAATACTCTGATCTGTGAGGAAAGTACAGCACATTTCCACAGGTGTGCTAGGAAAGTCAAAATAAAATAAAAGAGAAAAGTTCGGAATTCAACTCAGTATAGAATGAACAACGAAAAGCCTTTGATTCCATTCTTCTCTCAGTGTTCTCAACCAACGTTCAAGCAATCAGTAATTAAGCATCGCTTGCTAAATCTGTTAGAGTAAAGTTTCTCACTTTAATAGTGATAAGTTAACAGAAGATTACGGAATGAACATAAACCCACTAAACTCAAATGACCAACTATTTACAGACACAGAAGTATTTGGCAATTCAACTTTATTGGCTGTTAATGCATTAATATGAATGAACTATAATAGCAACAAAAACCTCAATTTTAAATACCAAAGATTTGCCTGTCTTTAAATTTGATTGAAAATCAAAACCTAGTCATCGTGACTGAAGCAAACAAAATCCAAATGGCCATCAATTCTAGGGTTTTATAAATCAGAAAACAACAGGAACAAAAATAAAACCTTCAAAAGAGTTGTTTAGCCATGGATGAATCGGTATATGCACCCCATTATAAGATCGGAAAGACGAGAGAGAATAGAATTAGACTGAGAAATTTACCTGAAAAGGCTGATGAGTACAGTGAGTGAAAAACTGAGAGCGAGGGGTTTAAGGAAATTTTTGTGAAAGAAAATAGTTGGCAGCTAATTTGTCTATGCTCCGTCCAAGCAATATAAAGGTTTCAGTCAGCTTCTATGCCAGCCGCTGGATGAGATTATTTTCTGCTAACGGTTGCTCCTCCGGTCCATTAAAATAAGCTTATTTATATTAATGTAAGATAATATTTTAGTTTTAAAGTAACAGATTTTGGTCAAATTTTTAAATTATAAAATTTATATTATTTCATGATTGATTGAAATTATATTTTTAAAATTCTTCTAATAAAATTTTAAATTTTTTATAGTATTTATTAACCATTGCTGCTCATTAGACCAAATAGTAAAAATCATCAAATTAAATATTAATAAATTATTTAATTACATTATTTATTTAAATATGAAAATAATAATAATAATAATTAAATCATCGCATTATATCTTAATTTATTAAAATATAATGTAAATTGCTTAATTATAAATTTATTTTAATAAAAAGAAATGAAACTTGAATTCAAAATTATTCATTATCAAATTTGTCATTCGGGACGTGTTAAGAGGAGTCTAACCAGGAAATTAACACCCGAATCTCCTCATATTGGGCCTTGAGTATCACTCAAGCCCATTGAAAGAATCCAATTTAGATCCTCAATATTATTCGAAATACTTTTCTACTTCCTTTTAAAATCGAAAAATGCATCAGTCCAATTCATCTTTCAAAAAAAGGAAAATCCCAAATTTAGACATTTTCAAAAAAAAAAAAAAATCGTAAGAGAGAGACAGTAAATGTATATAATAGTCAATTTTCTATAAAATAGAACCGTCATTTAACTATTTCGATTGTAATTTGTAATTATAAATTATTGATCATAGATCAATTTTAATTTTAATTGATTTGATTTTTTATTTAAATATAGAATATAATTGCCTTCAAATTTGACTTTTAAATTCATATAATTTTTGCTTTGTGTTGAGAGTCGGATACTGCAAGATTACGTATTGTGTTTACCAATTCTATTGAGTTACGTTAAATGTAAACGAGCTCTATAAATAACTTTTATATATATAAAAAAAAAAGAAATTCCTTGAATCCATTATTTATTTATTTTACGGGACAGTGCATGGTGATAAATGTATGGAAGGTATGATTTCGTGATACGTAATTAAAAATATAATTTTAATATAAATATAAAATAATTATTTTAAATATAAATAATGATTAAATATACTATATAATAATTTTTAAAATATAACCGTGAGACGTGTATATGAATAAACTCTTAACAAATTATAAATAAAATCATTTCTCTTATTCCGTATTAATTTTGGATTTTATTAGACGCTTTGACTGTATTAAATAGATTAATTAATTACTCCATACAGGTAGGAATTCGAATATCTCCAGGTTTTCTGGGTGGCTAGCGTGGCCAGTAGACTTCTTGCTGTCCGGACGCTTGGGCGGCGCGTAGAAGAAAAAGAAGAGTGAAACGTGAAATTAATTTTTACTGTACCTTGCAATAAAAAAACCGGAAAACAGTGGTATCAATAGATTGGCAAAGAAACTTATATGTGAATGAAGTCTTGGAAAGGTGATTTTTTCTTGTTGGATTTTTACTAATATTCAACTTTTTTATATTTCATTTAGTTATCCCTTATTTTCAGATATAATACAAAATTACAACCGTAAATCTTACGCATATTTTTCTTTTTTTACTCTTTTTCTCATTTATTTAAAAATTTATTATAAAGCTAAATTGATGTAAAAAAAAAGCATTTGAAATTTATAAAATTAATATCTTTTAGAAAGAAATTGTGATATGATTTAAAATTTCTGTGAAAATTAAAATAGGTATGCTGTAAAGAAAGTAATGATTAATTTTTAATTTAATATATATTAAAAATGAAGTAGCAGTATAAAATAGTCATCTTATTCTATAATTGTTGAACTAAGTTCAATAAAAATCAATTCGTCAATAATTATATTCAATTTAGTAACAAAAAGTTTGATTATTTTTAATTGATAAAGAGTTGAATTGCTACTCCGTTTATATAATTATGAAAATATAAAATAAAAATCAATCCCTATCCTCAATCAATTAAAAAAAATATGCTAAATAATAATTTCTTTCCTTGTTATCAGGCTTTATGCAATATTTTTATGACACTAATTAGACAAGAACTGGCCTTTATGCACTGGAAAGTAAAACGCTGCCAGCCCATATCTTTACGACACCGTATGTTTCCATTATTACATCGGAGTGTGCATCCACGCGCTTCAGCATACTTTGGGAAAGTCTTGGGCATTTCTCCTGCAAGCGCTGACCTCCTTCTGTGTAGAGAATTGAAACCCTAGGAGAAAGAAAATCGCAGTAATGTTTGTCTTCCTCCACATCTCCTCTCAGCTACCTAATCCTCCATTGATGAACATAAAATTCTCATATAACCTCTTTAGTTCTTCTTTATCCTATTAATTTTATTTTCTTTTTACATCTTCTGCAGGGAGAGATTAGAGATTAAACGCTAATATCTTTGTGGATCAGCTTTATCAAATTCTGGGTTTTGTATTTGGAGCTTTTTATTTGTAAAGTTGCTTTTATTATTATTATTATTATTATTATTATTATTATTAATCCTTCCCTGTTTGGATAGTTTTTACCGAAACTTTGATTTTGAAGGTTTTTTCTTTTTGGTTTCGGGTTGTATTTGAATTGGTGAAATGGGAAAACCAACTGGGATAAAGAAGAACCCGATATCACCGAAAACCGGCGACGCCCACGGTAAGCAAAGCAAACCCTTGAAGGATCGGACATCGAAGGCCTTTGATGAAGACACAGCAATCTTTATTAACCTGGCACAAGAGCTCAAAGAAGAAGGGAACAAGCACTATCAGAAGCGTGACCATGAAGGCGCCATGTTAAAGTATGAGAAAGCTGTCAAGCTACTCCCGAGAAACCACATCGATGTTGCAAATCTTCGCACCAACATGGCCTCTTGCTATATGCAAATGGGTCTGGGCGAATACCCTCGAGCTATCAATGAGTGTAATTTAGCTTTAGAGGTTTCGCCTAAGTATAGCAAAGCTTTGCTGAAAAGGGCAAGGTGTTATGAGTCTTTGAATAGGTTGGATTTGGCTTTCAGGGATGTTAATAACGTTTTGAATTTGGAACCCAATAATTCAACGGCCTTGGAGATATTGGACTCTGTTAAAAAGGCTATGACTGAGAAGGGTATTAATTTTGATGAGAAAATAATTGAATTGGCTAATGTAGAGCCAGATAGTGCCTCCCCTCCAGGGAAGATGGTGAAGGAGAAGGTGAAGAAGAAGAAGAAGAGTGATAAAATGGTGGAGAAGAAGACAGATAAAATGGTGGAGAAGAAGGCAGAGGACAAGGATAAGTTAATTATTGAGGAAAAGAAGGTGAATGCTGTTATCGAAGATAAACAGGCGGTAATGAAGACTATCAAGGAAAAGAAAGTGGTTACCAAAGATGTGAAGGAAGAGAAAGTGGTTACCAAAGATGTGAAGGAGGAGAAAGTCATAACTGAGAAAGTCATAACCAAGACAGTGAAGTTAGTGTTGGGTGAGGATATCAGATGGGCACAATTGCCTGTGAATTGTAGCATTGGTCTGCTGAGAGATATTGTCCGAGATAGGTATCCTGGCTTGAATGGTGTTCTTGTGAAATATAAGGACCCAGAAGGTGATTTGATTACAATTACCAATACAGAAGAGCTAAGGCTTGCTGAATCTACAAGCGACCCTCAAGGGTCGCTTAGGTTCTATGTGGCTGAAGTTAGTCCTGATCAAGAACCTGCTTATGAGGGAACGAAAATTGAAGGGGAGGTGCCAAAAATTGAAAAGCGACCGAGTGGTACTGTTGAGAATGGTAATATCGAGACAGGCGTTGAAGTTGAAAGGGGATCAAAAATTAGCATTGAGGATTGGATTGTACAGTTTGCATGTTTGTTCAAGAACCATGTTGGCTTTGATTCAGATTCATATTTGGATCTTCATGAACTAGGAATGAAATTATACTCAGAGGCAATGGAGGACACTGTAACCACTGCTGAAGCAGAAGAACTTTTTGATATTGCTGCAGATAAGTTCCAAGAGATGGCTGCTTTGGCTTTGTTTAATTGGGGAAATGTTCATATGTCCAAGGCAAGGAAACGGGTGTTCTTTTCTGAAGATGGTTCAAAGGAGTCTATACTTGCACAGGCTAAGGATGCATATGAGTGGGCTACAAAACAATACATGATGGCGAATACGAGATACCAAGAAGCTTTAAAAATCAAACCAGACTTCTATGAAGCTCTCCTTGCACTTGGACTGCAACTATTTGACCAAGCAAAGCTTCATTGGTATCACGCTATTGGAAGCAAGTTGGACTTAGAAAATGGTCCTAATGAGGAGGTCCTTGATCTTTATAACAAGGCTGAGGACAGCATGGAGAAGGGTATGCAAATGTGGGAAGAGATGGAGGAGCAACGCCTGAATGGGCTTTCTAAGTTTGACAAATACAAAGACCAATTGAAGCAATTCGGTTTGGATGGTTTGTTAAAAGATGTATCCGCAGAAGAATCAGCAGAGCATGTAGCTAATATGAGCTCGCAGATATACCTCTTATGGGGAACCATGCTATATGAGCGTTCTTTGGTGGAATATAAGCTGGAGATACCAACTTGGGAAGAATGTTTAGAGGTTGCAGTTGAGAAGTTTGAGCTTGCTGGTGCTTCGCAAACTGATATAGCTGTTATGATAAAGAACCATTGTTCCAATGAAACTGCACTTGAAGGTAAAGTACACATGCCTTTATATTAGATTTTGTTATTGTATTCACTTCACTCCTAGGGCATACAAAGTTATTGAAACAGTAAGTGACCACTTTGCCATTGTTGCAGGTTTGGGGTTCAAAATTGATGAGATAGTACAGGCATGGAATGAAATGTACGATGTCAAGAGGTGGGAAACTGGCATTCCATCTTTCAGGCTGGAGCCATTGTTTCGTCGGCGCGTTCCAAAACTTCACTATATTTTGGAGAATATTTGATTTTTGCTGCTGGTATATGGTTACACTTTAGGAGCACGGACAGTGCTTCAGTTTTCAAAAGTTCATGTTTCAAATATCATATTGTTATCGATTAATACAGGTAATATTCTGTTACTCAGCATTTTGAATT
>CANXYI011959442.1:0-10383 GCA_948208565.1 Hura crepitans
GTTAGTAACAACATATAATGGTCTGTGAAGACCTAATAACGCAATGTTAATATCATGTATAACATAAATGTGAATGGTTATGGTCAACATCTAAAAGATGATTGTCATTAAAGGAATGATAAATTAATAATGCAAAGTAAAACATGATGATAAGAAATACAAACACTTGTAAAAAAATGGAATTCAAAGTAAATGTCTACATAGACTATGTTCCTTATAAAAGGGAATACGTACATACTGCATAATTAGGTGAACATGCATAACACACATATATCCTTGCAAACTATGTTCCTTACGAGAGAGAGTCTATGCGAACATAAAGATAGAATAAATAAGAATAAAATAAGATCATCTATATGGACAGCATTCCTCATTAAAGGGAGTCTATACAGACATATGAAAGTTCCAGCAAGCTAATAAGATGTATATTAGAGAATGGGATAATCATACAACATGATACCATTATGCAAATATGTCAATATAGTAAACAAAATACATCAAAACATGATACATAAGACAAATAGTACACTGTTATAACATAAGTCCATGCGGATGATAGATCAAGCGTACACTAATATAGTAAGTCCATGCGGATGTTAAGTTCCTTATAGATAGGTCCGTGTGATTAGAAGGAAAATAACATAATAATTATAGCATAAAAATAGTCAATTGTTCAACATGAAACAACTTAAAATGATGACATACTCTTATGATCAAAGTGGGGATTACATAGAATCACCTCACTTGTGGTCAATCCTTAGAGATCATGGGTTCATGAAAATAGTATCAATATGTACAGTGAAAGGCCTCAGATCTTACCTTTGTAAGTGGACTTCAAGCAACAACACAAAATGTAGGGTTTAGGAAGAATCAATAATTTTTAGTGTGGGCTAATAAGACTAGTAAAGCGAATCCTAGTTGGAGTTCTCTCCTGAACTCTCGGATAGTAAGTTCTGGCTCTCAAAATTGCCTCATGAGATTCCCCTCCTAGGAAGGGTATTATGGGCTGAGGGTGATAGGTCTCCCTTCCAAAAGTGATAAAATCCTTCTAGGATTGAGAGATAGAGTATGAATAGGAAGTTCATGCTTTTAGAAGCTTTTACATTGGCAAGTCTATGTAGGCTTGAATAGCTTAGTCCTTATGGACCTAGGCTATGGGTTCTCCCACTAGTCTGTGGGCTTTAGGCCAAGTTTGTTTTAGTCTATGTGGACATGGGCTTTTAGCTTGTCTATGCAGATCTTAGGCTTTGGGCTTAACTAGTCTAGGCTGGCTATAGTGTGGGCCTCATAACATTAAGTCCTAATGGACTTATGCCATGTTAGTTTATGTGGACTTGATTTCCAAGTTGCTTGCCTTGTTGCTTAAAACTATCTCTGGTTATCATCATTGGTCAAAAAGTGACCATCTACACTAGTCTTCTCCTACTTAACTAGCTTAATGGTTAAGAAAAAAGCACTTAAATAAGACTCCACAAGATCTTCTGGAAATACATGAAATTAGAGCCTTATATCACTCCAAAACCCTCTCTCTAAAATACCAACACTTGAAGGATGAACCCTCAAGAAGGTATCTTTGCTCAATATGAGGTAGTAAAGATCGCATCACATGGCTCTATTTATTTATCTCCAAAACCCACCAACACTTGCAATCTTAAGAAAGAGGTCATTTAGAATCACAAGCTGAGTAAAAGAAATAAGGAAGAGACAAAGAGTATAAGAAATTTACCATATTGTGTTTCAAGTCATTGATATAGGGCTAGTTGAAGTGAACTCTATTCTTTTCACTAGTAAAAGAAGAGTTCCACCTCAGCAACCTAGGAAACTCAATCCCTAATAGAAGCAGGGCAAGGAATAATGCCTTTCTCATAGGCCCACATCTTTAAAATAAAGGAAAAAGAAGAGAATAAGCTAAAGAATGAATTGCACCTCAATAAACATAACAATTCCTTTATGTCTTCACTATGCCTCTATAGCTATTATCAAGACCCATATATAGCATAGCTAAAGTGGAGACCCCCACTCCTAAGTAGAAATGGCATCTAAATCACTCAAAGCCAATAAAAAAAGGACTCTTAGTAATACTTTTAGTATTAGCGAACAATGTACAACCAAAAAGCACTAGAATGGACCCTTTCACAATCTAATCAACCTAGATATCTAATAGAGGATCAATAGAAACAACTCTAGTCCAATGATCAATAATAGAAGAAAAGTAAATACCACTGCTACCTTTCACCTTGGGGCATAGTCTAATATGTGAAATGATGAAGTCTCAGCGATAGCTGAGGTAGAATAAGCAGTTGTTAAAGGCAATCATCTGACCACTATACAGGATACCTATAATACCTGTGAAGTCCACAAAACTAATAACATCCTTTTTGTATGGCAAATGAAATGAATGAGTGGTGTCAAACTATCTCTCAACCAATGCTCAGTATATGCACAAATTCCCCTTCCAAGATGATTGGGGTAATGCAAAGAATAAAGAAGAGAAAATTGTATCATGGAATTTGTCCTTGACCTATTAAGGAAGAATATAGAAGAATGAAGTGACACTAGAAAGATTTCTAGCTTTCTTATAATCATATGTGCCCTTTGAAAAATCATAAAAATAAGAAATATGGGTTAATAACATAGAAAATGAAGCTAAAAAAGGTAAAATTTGCATACCCATCATGCAACTGAAGTTAAACCATCATGCAGTAGAAAGAACTACTGCGTAGTAGTCTAAGACAATTGTGTAATGATTTTGAATATGAAATCACCATGTGATAGGCCTAATCATCGCACGACATGTTATACCACCATGCAATTCTTTCAAACATCCATGTGGATGTTTTATCTAGAGTAGTGTGATAAAAATCATGACTCTTTATATTGTTTTGCCAAAATTTAAAATTTAAGGTCTAACCAAGTCTAATAAGTTTATATTTTCAATAATGCTTTAAATATGTGTAATCCTAACCTAAGTTCAAGTTTTTGATTGAATTGGTAATGCCCGAAAACCCGAATCATGTGAATAGTATTTTTTGGGCCCGAGTGATGTTCCTCGTGATGTGGGTCATCATTCTGAATCTGTCCACTTGCATATTGGCTGAGAAATTTTGATCGACCTGAAAATAGTCAAAATGAATGAAATAAAAATTTTAGCAGAACCAATAATTCATTTTAGGTCAATAACTACTATTTACGGAGATAAAATGAGGTCGAGCCGAGACAACCCTGGGAAGTGCCCGGATGGTCTCAAAAATATCATACCTTGAACCTCAAAAAATCCACTGAGTATGATGGAGAAGTAATTATAATTTTCTGAGGTCAACTGATATTTTTCTTAATATTTTATTCTGACTAGTGAATAGTGCCAAAAAGTCAACTGTTGACTTTTGACTTGAAAATTTGCATGGGCCTTTGAGACCTAGAGTGAGGATTTTTAAAACTTAAATGAGAATTTTTGGAGGACCAAGGAATATTTTACGAATTTTCATATGTTAAACTCGATCTATGGTGAATAGTGATTTTTGCTCCTGAAAGAGTTTTGAACTGAAATTTTGCAAAGGCCTTAATGGCTATAATTGAGAATTTTTGGGGGGACATGTGGAATATTTTATGAATTTTTAGGCAAATAGGTGACATAAAATGCACAAAAATGGTTTAATGGCCATTTGGCCTAATCAAATGGGGCCAACCCATCCCATATATCAGATTTTTCATGTATGTAACCATGACAATAAACCAAACCACCTCCTTCCACCCAAAACTCCTTAGGCCGATGCCATTAGTGGGGTTTTCTCCATTTTATGGCTCTTTCTCTCTCCTAATTCCACTAAAAATCCATGGAAAAGATGTATGATTAAAACCTCCATCATCCTTAGATAGAAATTCCTCCATCAATTTGAAGAAAGAAGGCCAAATTTAGGAGAAATCACACTTAGGGTGAATAGTGCCCAAATGAGGTAAATGGCCTTGAATCCTTCTTTTTATTTTTGGTATTGGTAGCTTAGGGAATTCTAAGAATCCCTATGGTTTTGAAATTGAATTTGGAGTTGTGTGCATTTTTGTAGAATTTTTCAAAGATTAGGAGCTTATATGGAAAATGGTGAATGGTGGTTCAAGGTGGAAGAAAAGGGATTCTGATGGACTCTGGAGTAACTACAGAATGACAGGAGTTGGAAGTAAGTGAATTTATCCAAACTTAGCATGCATGTTGAGATAAAGTACCATTAAGCATGAAAATATGTGTATGGAAGTTATAGCTTTATGTGTGTGCATGTGTGTAGGCATGTGGAATGTATGTGCAAAGATGTGGATTGATGATTTAGTATGGTAGGGATGTGTTTTGTATGTCAATGGGATGTTTATGCATGTGTTACATACATGACTAGGTATGTGTTATGTATGTCATGTATAAGGATGTAGGCATGGCATGGTAGTGTGGGTGGAAAATGGATGTTAGGATGTGTAAATAATGGATGTGAATGGGATGTGATAAGGATGTGTGAGTATGTGAGGCATGCATGATCATATGTATGCCATGTGATAAGTATATATGTGGGCATGGTAAAAAGTGGGACTTGAAGAATGTAGGTAGAGAGAGGAGGTAGGTGTAAGGAAATAGAAAAAATTAAAGAGGAGAAAATTTCATAAAAAGGGCAATTTAAGTTTATACATGTTAATTAGAATTTTTATGTAAATAATGGGTTTATAAAATAAATTAGGTGATGAATAAATGAATGAGGAGAAGTAGAATTGAAATGCTATGGTTTAAGGTAATGGAAAGAAAAATTGGTTGAAAAATTTATTAGGAAAAAGATACTAAATGAATAGTGATTTGTACACGAAATGGGCCTATAACTGTCTAAGGCTCTGATGACCCGTAATTGTCCAAAAAAAATGACCGCACAAAATAAATTCAAATCTATGTCTTTTTAGCATGAGAATAAATAAATAAAGCATCTGGTATAATATAAAGGCAATCAATTGAAGTTAGTGAGACCAAAATGAACCTGAGAGCTAATTAAATTATTGAAAATCTGACTAGAAAATTTGAGGTCCAGAAAATGAATTAATTAATGTGTAATAAATGTGGGCATAACTTAAGGGGAAATAATATAAAAATATTGTAAGAATTATTAATCACCAAAAGTGGATTTTTAATTGACATAATCTTGGAAAAATAAGTATAGAATAATCAGACTACAGAATACAATAAAATATCATGTTAAAGAAATTGATGGAATAGGGAAAGAATATTCTATCAATCTAGTAACCATAAGAATAAGTCATTAAGATTGGAAGGTTAACTAGTGTAATGAAATACAAAATAGAAATAAAATGAAAGGCATGGAATAGAATCTTGTGAAAATTACTAGTATCAATGAATAAAATATATGGGAAAATAGATAATTAAATGGAAGTAATAGAATGCAATTTGCAAATGATAAATGACATTGGGTCTAGCATGGAATTATGTGTATTTGGATGGAACAATGTGATTGAACTATGATGTGGCAATGCTCTTATGCCTGAGATTGTGAGATGAGAATAATGGGGTACTGAAATGATGAAAAATGGAAATTTAATGATATGAGTCATGTCAGAAGAAAAGAAGAACATATAACCTTAATATATGATAAGATGTTAATAATTACTATTGAAAAATATTAGTGGCCCATCAGTTAGACACCCACTAGATGGGTTAACTGGTTAACTAGAGGTTAGCAGTTACTAGGTAATTGGTCTTTCATAGGCCCGCTACCATGTATTGATGATGGATATTGAGAGTGGTTTATGGATGGGTCCCTGAGTATCCATCCTTTTTCCTGATTGATATATTTATGGATATTAGGAGTGGTCTAAGGATGGGTCCCTGAGTATCCACCCTTGTGTATTGATTGAAATGATTCGAATATATTGGGAGTGATCTATGAATGGGTCCCTTAGTATCCATCCTTTTTCCTGATTGATATATTTGTGCATATTAGGAGTGGTCTATAGATGGGTCCCTGAGTATCCACCCTTATGTATTGATTGAAATTATTCGCATATATTAAGAGTGATCTACGGATGGGTCCCTAAGTACCTACTAGTTTGGTATTAGGAGTGGTCTTCATATGGGCCCCTGAGTATCGGGTGAGGTAGGTGCAGCTACCTAGGCCCTAAAAGTGGGCCGCTGCATAAGACTCATCTCATTATCCGGTGTATTAAAGTGTCCTCTATCTGGTATGAGCCATAAATGTAAAATGAGTAATTGCTTTAAATGTAAATAAAGATGGATCCCCTGTAATATAATGCTATAACTTGCCTAAGAAGATAAGTGAACTTAAGGTGATAAAAGACTGAATATAAAATGGTAAGGTCTATGAATAAATGTAATGAGAAGTAAAAATAACTTGTGAGAGTTAAGAATGAATAAACTTGTATGAACATGTAATGTGACACCTTAAAGGTATATAAAACTAAAGGAAATTAGGAGTAATGAGAATGACAGGGTTAATAACCTATACCTAGACACCTATTAATGGGCTTTAAAGAAGAGAGGGGGATTGGTAAGCAACAAGGAATAGATGGAAAAAATATGAAAGTGATTATATGAGAATATAGTAATAACAGATGAGAGAGGTTAAATTGATATAGATAAGGATTAAGAAATGTTAAACCAATAACTGATAGTGAGTCTCTTAAGAACCCATAGGTTATGCGAGTAATTAAATTAGGGTAAACTTATAGATAAATAAGTATGCTAAGGCTTGATAGGTGAGGGATTAAGTATCATAGATGGAACGGAATTTGTATGCCTTGTGTATTGGTATGTGTAATAAGTACATGGTATATTTGGTTAAATTCACCACTGCATGCATACTTAGCATATCGGGTCTGATGTACAAGTGGTAGACGTATAAAGGATATAAAGTAGTCAACCAGCGGTGCAGACGATGACTGTCCAGGTATGCCTTTATATGAATAAATTATATGATAAGTGAATATTAGCACTAATACATATGTATATGGGTGATTGGGGAAAATGGAAAATGTAGCATTACTAAGATAGCAATTTACTATAATAGGAATAAAATTAATCAGTAGCTATAAACAAAGCCTAGGCTAATAAATGACTGTAGGATAAGGCATGTAGGAGTCATATGCCTGGTAGGTTTGATTTGTATAATAGGAATTGTGGAATAAAAAAAAATTTAGTTTCAAAAATGTTAAATGTGATAAAGGTTAAATGAAAGACCCCTAGGGAAATCTAAGGATGGGTGACCTTATGGGAAGTAGCACGTCTTGCCTGTTTTCATAGATATAGGCAAGAGGTGCTACAAAATTAAAATGCAAAAGAATGGAGAAAATTGAAGAAGTTCCACTTATATGTTTTGTAGCAGATGAAGACGTATGGGAGGGCAAATGCCAAAGAATGTCCACCTTGTCCTCAAAGATATGCACTCTCTTAGAAGGCTTTGCTCTATTTAGCAGGTTATAAAACTCAAATTTAGGTTTATTTTGTGTTCATACCGTTGCAAAAGAAGAAGGACAAAGCTAAGGAAAGTAAGGAAATTAAGGAAATGAATAAGGATTCAAAATTTCATCCTTATATGCTCCCAAAACTTAGAAATACTAAAATAAATGTACAAGCCCAAAATAAACTTAGTGGTAATATTGTACAACTATTTTTCTAAAATTCAATCCTAATTGAGAGAATATTAGCTAGAGACATAAAGACCAAAATACCCTTCAAGCATAAGACAAAGTATAAAAAAATATCATGTAAAGGATGTATAATCAAAACCAATTAAAGACATTAGAATGCTCAAATTAGCACAGGATGTTAAACTTAAAGCCCCATTTTAGACTACAGATTCAATACTGGGTAAACAACCTAGGAGATTTTTAAAAGTGCTCAACTTAAAGTCAAGTTAAAGAATGCTCAATCCACTATAGGCACTTAACCTAAATACCAACATAAGGTGCTCAATCCACAATCTAGTATAGAGTGCTCAACCTATGTTGAATGTCAAGGGTGCTTAACTTGGGGTTTAGTCAAGAATGCTAAAGGTGATTAACTTGAAGCTTAATCAAGGATATAAAAGGTGTGTAACTAAGAAAATCATAACATCATGGTGCACAATCCATGTCAACATACAAGTAGAAGGATGCATAATCCGAACACTAAAAGATCAGTTTTCATTACACCATTTGTATGTAAATATAGGTAAGTATTTCTTATCTTAATCATGCATTGTCATAGAAAGAACCTTTAATAAAATCTACATCACATACGCATGTTTTGCAAATATCATTGAATGAGGGGAAATTGTAAGCACTATCTTTTTAGTGCCCAATTTTAATTATGCTTAATGATGATAACTAGAGAAATAGCTTAGGCAGATGAGCATTTTTGTAAAGGAAAACACCAAAAGAGTGGAAATTCCCTACAGGTAAAATGGTCTTTTATCACTAACAATAAGTATGGGTCTAAGATAGTCAAAGGACATATGAGAGACATAGAAATGGCCTTCAGGTGGTCATTTATAAAAGAGAACCAGATTAAAAGCAAAGTGGGCCCACTTTAAGCTAAAAAAATCCAAGCATCCACCTATCAAGGAGAACTACAACATTATGTTTCTACCATCCGCACAACAATTATGGATAACTTTATGACTCTATCAAGTCCCGCTTGGAAATTTTATTTAAGTCCAATAAGGAATGTCATAATTGTGTTCTAAATGAATTACTAAGTATCTAAAAGATTATAATTTTGCTAAAATCATACCATACAACTTCTAGTTGACTTGTACATAAAATTTAGAGTTGTAAAAGGATCTAAACATCTTAGATTAGTACCTATAAAGAGCCTTTACCCCTCCACACACTAGACATCAACAATTACTTAACAGATCACTTATTAGATTGTTTGCTTAAAACCCTTGAGAGCTTTGCTAGTTCTTGAGAAGTGTTAATATTTTGAATTAATTCAGATTATGGTTAAAGTTTAGAGCAAGTTTATTTTATCCATGGAAAGATATTTTTCGAAATTCATTATTTTTCTATAGTAAATTCATTCATTTGTTTGAAGCACCATAATCTATAAGTCTTCAGGGCTAGATCTTATTTTATTTATCATAAAAATCATATTTTCATTATTTTTATATGTTTAGTTACATTAAAATCATGTTTTCTCACTAAATAGGTTAAATATCATGCTTATTCATCATAAATTATTTTTTATTATATTAGTTTTGATCTTTCTTTGCATAATTTTGCATAACAAAAGTTACTAAAGCCATATTTTCAAGTCATTAATATGTTTTCCAACTCATATATAAATAATAGTTTAATTACATGTATAAAATGATGCATATTAAAGTACTTGCAGTTATGAATATTTCATGCCAAGTTTTATTACGAATTTATTATTTAGTTTTATTGCAATTATATTGTTGATGTGCTTGGTGTGAATCTTGGATAATAAGAATATTGCATTGCATTATAACATCATGATTTTAATGTATAATATAGAGAACACACACTGATTACTAGACATAATGATTATTATGTGCCAACCACAAATCAATTCTTTGATGATCGATGACTTTGTTTCTATCTTGGGTTAAAACACTTATGCCAAGTTTATTGATTCTCAGTCTGTATTGAGTGGCGACTCTTAACATCTCTTATCGTATGCTTGTCTAGCTCATAGTACCATATAGTAGATAAGCTCTAATAAGTATTTCTAATACTCATTATCTAGTCTATATAAGTCTTGGAATATATTGGACTTTGAAATGATGAAAAGATATAAATGTGATAAAGAAATAACATTATATATGATAATTGAGATAAATTGATTAATATTATTTACCTAATTTTATTGCACATTTTCATATGAGGTTCAGAACTCTAACTTCTAAAATGGTATGTATAGGTAAGATCATGCATATGTGATTACCATAATGAAATGATGGATAAATTAGAATGAATATGAATATGTGATTTTGAATGTGCTAACTAGCTTGTGAATGTGTAAAGTGTTATAATGGTGAATTGTGTAATATGTGTATGTGGATATTTAGAGTTTGTTTTTATACCTCTAAGCAAGTTTTGCTTAGCATATTTTTACATTTATTGCATAAGTGAGGATTCCAACATCAATAAGGACAACATTTGTGAGTGGGGGTTAGCAAATGTTTGTATTGGACACACCATTTCATGAAATTATTTTTTTAGACTATTTTATCTTGATATTTCAAAATTTCCATTAGATTTTCAATATTTAGATTGTAAAAATCATTTGAGTTTTAAACTTTGGATTTGTAAGCATTATTTTGTTTGGCTTGATTTTTAAGGCCTGTGTTTGGGATTTTGATATCATTTTGGTTTATCTTTTAT
>CANXYI011959461.1:0-21337 GCA_948208565.1 Hura crepitans
TTATATACTATTGGTTTATGTGATATGTGTACACAATAATACGTATAAAACTGTGATGCATATGTTTAAAATAAGTAATAATTGCTATCTTCATTAATAATGACTAAACTAATAGAACATGATCAATCTAATTATGCCTATACCCTTAGACAAATCAATTTACATAGATTGATTGACCGATTAGGATTTTAGTAGCTGCTAACGTACCTTCGGGTATGAGACCTACAGGTCACTTTATTGTGCTGACGATCACTAGCCTTCGGGCATGATACTGTGAGCCTTCGAGCATGATACCGTGAGTATTTGGGCATGATATTGTGAGTTTGCTATCTAGCCTGGGATATTTGTATTGATATTAAGGGCATTAATTAAACTAATACTATTAAGGTGAATGATGAAGTAATACAGATTGTCATATAATCTAGTTTCATGGCATGCAAATAAATTATGATATGTGGATTGTTATGCTGAATGTGTGATGATCATATTCATAAGCCTATTATTTGCTCTACGCTGTATAGGATCATGTATATGGTATATCACATGATTATTGTATGTTGCGTAATATGTAGTTATTTCAATATAATGACTATTGCTAATATATGTTCAATGCATGATCGAATTAATATAAATGTGCTTGTTAAAGTGATTATACTACTAAGCTTTATGTTTAGCGCGTTGCTTGTTTTTGCAATGCATAGGTTAAAGAAAAATACAAATTAGAGTCAAAGCTTCTACACTACAGGAGACACAAAGAATTGCCCTCCGGGTATATTTTGTTTCTTTTGTAAATGTATAATGATGCAATAACATTTATAATACTCTTGTGATCTAATAAAGGGATTTGGCCTAATCTATGTAGATCAATTTGGTTTTGGTAACTCTAAGTACCCTATGATTTTGTAAACCTTTAATACAATATTTTAAATTGCATTGCATAACTTGTGTGATATCTATTGCTCCTGCATGTGATGAATGCTGCTGAGGGTGCCTAAGGCCTCATTAAGTTTTTTTTTTTTTTTGTATAATGCTTTGATGAGCCTGAAGCTCCATTGTATGTGATATGGCATTTTGATGAGTTTTAAGGATCAGGAGGACCCAGGTGGTTGAAAAATTGTTATACCATAATTATAGAAGTGTTTTCATAGCAGGTACTATTTGGAAAAGTGTCCTGATACAGCCGTTATGCTGCCAAAATTTTGACACAATAACCCCACTAGTTACCTCGTATTGCATGCCAAAACTATTTTCACATTTTTATATCTTTTGAGTTTTAAAATGTCTTAAGTAATAAAAAGTTTTAATTGGGTTGGGTTTTTGTATACGAATTTTGGATAATTTTATGTGTTATGCGCATCCGCTAATCAATCCAGTGTACGGAATGGGTGGCGGGCGGCACATTATCACTTGTATGAATCTTATCAAGCTAAAATTGCATGTTCTCCAATGCATCTCGAATCCAATGATACCTCACATCAATGTGCTTTGATCATGAGTGGAAGGTTGAGTTCTTAATGAGATAAATAGTACTCTGATTGTCACAATGCAAAACATGTTTCTCTTACTCAAAGCCTAGCTCTAGTAGAAACTTCTTCATCCATAGGAGCTCTTTGCTTGTTTCAGTAATTGCAACATATTTTAGTGGTAAATAAGACAATGTATTTCTACAACTTTGATTGCTAAGACACTGCTCCCCTGTAAAAGTAATTAAATATCCAGAAGTAGACTTTTTAGAGTTAATGTCACCAGTCATATTTGCATCCATATACCCATCCAACACAGGTTTTCCATCACCAAAGCATAAACAAACTCTAAAAGTGCCACTAAGATACCTCAGTATCCATTTAACTGCTAACCAATGTTCCATGCCGGGATTAGAAAGGAATCTACTAACAACTCCAACAACATGAGTAATATCAAGTTTTGTGCAAACCATATCATACATTAAACTACCAACTTCAGAAGCATAAGGCACTTTCTTCATCCCTTCGTTATCATTCTCACTTAAAGGACACTATTTTGAGCTTAACTTGAAGTGACCTGCAAGTAAAGAGCAAACTGGTTTTGTCTTGCTCATGTTGAACCTTTCAAGAACCTTCTTAATATATTTCTCTTATAACCACAATTTTCTTCTCTTTCTATCCCTTGTAATCTTCATACCAAGAATATGCTTAGCTGATCCAAAGTCCTTTATTGCAAAAGACTTGCCAAGCTCTTTCTTCAAGGAACTAATCTTGCCAACATCATAACCAACAATTAACATATCATCCACATAAAGTAAAAGGATGATAAAGTCACCATAGGAAATTTCTTGACAAACACACAATGATTTGCTGTTGTATTTCCATTCCCATTTTATGTCATGAAAAACTCAAACTTCTTGTACCATTGCCTAAATGTCTACTTTAGACTATACAAACTCTTTTTCAACCTTCACAAAAGGTTCTTCTTGCCTTTAACCTCGAATCCATCTGGCTGCTCCATGTATATTTCCTCCTCTAAAACACCATGGAGGAAAGCAGTCTTCACGTCAAGTTATTCAACCTCTAAGTTCAAGCTAGCTACTAAACCTAAAATAACTCTGATAGAAGACATCTTAACCATAGGTGAGAAAATCTCTTCAAAGTTAATTCCTTTGTTTTGCCCAAAGCCCTTAACAACCAGTCTTGCCTTGTATCTTAGCTGTGAATTATTGTTCTCAGTCTTCAACCTGAAAACCCATTTGTTCTTCAATGCTCTCTTTGATTTAGGTAGCTTCACCAACTCATAAGTATGGTTCTCATGCAAGGACTCTATCTCATCTTGCACAGCATTTAACCACTCATTTTTCTTGTCACCTGCTACAGCCTCTTTATAACTTCCAAGTTTTCCCTTATCAGTGAGCATCACATGCTTATTAGAAGAGTATCTTTGGGAAGGCACTCTAATTCTGGTAGATCTCTTCAATTGAACTTCTACTGGTGGTTCAGGAGGGAAATGCTCATCAATAGCTTCATTATTTTCATCAGCATCATTAAAAATGTGCTCATTATCATTAACAACATCTTATCCTTGTATGTCATTTTGCTCAAAACTTAAAGACAATGAAGTGTAGTCTAGAATCTTTTCTTTGGCAGGTTTAGACTTCTCAAGATCTTTGATTATTTGATCTTTAAATAACACTACATCCCTACTCCTAGCAACCTTCTTATCAACAAGATCCTATAATCTATACCCAAACTCTTCATGTGTATAACCCAAGATACATTTTTTAGCCTTAGCATCAAGCTTGGACCTCTCATCTTTTGGAATATGAACAAATGCCTTGCAGCCAAACACCCTCAAATGATCATAGGAAACATCTTTACCCCTTCATACTCTTTCTAGAATATTTTCATCAAGAGGAACTGATGGAGAAAGGTTGATTAGGTCAACTGTAATTCTCATTACCTCACCCCAAAAGGACTTAAAAAGTTTGGCATGAGAAAGCATACACCGAATTCTCTCGACAATGGTTCTATTTATTCTCTTAGCAACTCCATTGAGGCATTTTTGGAATTATTTTCTCCAAGCAAATGTCGTGCTCCTTGTAGTAATTTTTAAATAGACCCATGTATTCACCTCCATTGTCTGCACGAACACACTTCAATTGTTTTCCCTTTTCTCTCTCAACATAAGCACAAAAAAGCGTGAACATATCCAGCACCTGATCATTAGATTTCAAAGCAAAAGCCCGCACTTTTCTAGAGTGATCATCAAAAAAAGTTACAAAATACAAAGCACCACTAAGAGTTCTATCACTTAAAAAACAAACATCAATGTGAACTAAATCAAGAACATTAGATCTTCTAAAAGAAGATAATCTCTGAAATGAAACTTTGTGTTGCTTACTAACTAAACAATCAATGCATGGTTTTAGATGCATACCCGTTAGAGAAGGGAATTTCTTCCTAGTGAGAACACCAAGTCCTTTCTCACTGAAGTGACCAAGCCTCTCATGCCATAGTTTTGATGAAGAACTATCAACTACATTCACTTCTCCTTTACATATCATGGCTTGCATGAAATAAAAAGTATCTTATCTATTCCTTCCAGCTAACACAAGACTGCCCTTAGTAATCTTGCACGTCTTGTAGCCAAATGAACTTATGCAGCCATTATCATCAGCAAGTGTACCAATAGAAACTAGATGGAGGCATATCTCAAGAACATGTCTCAGCCACAACTTATAGCTGATATTTGTACCCAAGCACACCTTTCCTATGCCAGCAACCTTCATTAAAGCTTCATTCCCCATTCTGACATAACTATAATCACCATTAGTATAAGATGCAAAGACATAATGTCTTAGAGAGATATGGTAATTAATAGCCAAGTAGAATCATGGCCATCAAGATGTAAACAATATCATTGGTAGAAATAACAATATCACTATCAAGTGTAATTAAAGCTATATCTATGTCTTCTTTCTTATCTTCTTTTTTCTCTTTTATCTATTCCCTTGTCCATTGTCTACAAAACCTTTTCACATGCCCCAGCTTGCCACAATAATAACAAGTAATTCCCTTCCTTGACTTAGATCTCCCCTTTGACTTGTCACGATAGTCTGACAGCTTGTCTAAATTATGAAACTATCTGGTTTTGCTTCTACCATGCTTTTCAGTAATAAAAGCATTTGACTGAGAAGGGTGGCCTTGGTCTTTTCTCCTGGTTTCTTCATTTCACAAGCTTTCACATACTGCATCCATAGATAGTTTGCCCTCATGAGCTGAATTACTTAAAGTAACCACCAAACTTTCCCAACTATCAGGCAAAGTACTAAGAAGCAAACAAACATGTAATTCATTAGATAAAATAACTTCCAAGGTGGTTAAACGATTCACAATATCTTTAAAATCACTTAGGTGTTCAACCATACTATTTCCATTCTTGTATCTCATATGAACAAGTTTTTTAACAAGTCTTGTTTTACGGGGATTTTCACTCATAAAAGTTTCCAAGTTTCTTCCATAAAGATCCAACATTTGTCTCTTGAGCCACATAATGAAAAGCACTATTGTCTATCCACTATCTGATTGTACACACAATCTTTATATTCATTCTTTCCCATTCCTTATCAATTTTATTTTCTGGTCTACCTTCTACACCTTTAATAGGATCATAAAGATCTTTACAATTTAGCGGGTCTATAATTCTTGGCTTCCAAATAGAATAATTTGAGGAAGTCAATTTAAACATACTACCCGATTCATCCATTTTAAATGCACACACAAATAGCCGAATCTGGCTCTGATACCAGTTGTTGAAAAAAAGTCAGGGTAGCTTTACTCAAACAAATAATACAAGCTCACAAGTTGCGATATCCTTTTTTCCTTTAATGGAAAAATTAAAATGGGACAATAAAATACTCAATCACAACCACAAAACACCTGAATTTTAATGTAAAAAACTCTTCAATGTGAAGAAAAAAATCACAGAACCTAATCTAGTCAAATCTTCCACTAACAAAATTAATGGGTATAAAAGTTCATCCCTAGCATCACTAAAGGTAACACCAAGCAACTATACAGCAGAATTTCAACTCAACAAACATAATAAACATCAACACATGTGGTGAATAGTATAAATACAAAGAAATTGGGGAGATCTAACCAAATTGGGTGGTTAAGAAAGATTCCAAAAATAGTAGCCTTTTAACGATTCACACCAATCAAAATGTAAAGCTCAACGATTAGAACAACATATCCAAAAATTATAAAAATCGAAGAAAAAATGATAATTCGATTTTGGTTGATAATGCTTTCACCCTTTGCCAAAAATCCACTTCAACTCTCCCTTTTTTTTTTCTTTTCTTCCATCACCTTTTTGCTTAAAAAAACTGCCTCCAAAACTAACTTTTATTTACTTTTTTTTTTTTATTTTAACTGCTTATAGATCCCACTCACTTAGTGGGATACCGCATCACACTTTTAATAGGATAAAATAAAAAAATTTAAATATATGAGGTACATTTTTCGTTTGAGTGTGATGAATGGACCCTGCCCCTTATGAGTGCCTTGCTTTGACAAGAACATCGACCGACAAAATCCAAGAGATATCAAGTGACTGCAGTGACCCCTTGATTATTTTATTGACATCATCATTGCTGTTCAAGGGCACAAATAAAAGTTCAGAAGTTCCATGTACAAAACACGCACGTTCATTTTGCTCGAAAAATATCACGAAATCGTAAGATTTTATACATATATAAGAAAACACGTTCTCTTTTCCTACGGGCCATTTCATTGGCAATGGTATGTAAGGAAATCAATTTCTGTGCAAGGGACATACAAGGCAAAAAAGAGAACAAAATTCAAAAAGCAATGTCAGCCAGCTGAATTCAGAACAAAAAGAATGAAGAGCCAACTGAGTTCTGACAAGTTAATAATGCAATTTTACAATTTAGATATCATTTCCCAAAAAATTATAAACCAGTTACATGTGTAAGCTATAATTGTTTTACATTAACAAGAATCTTTAGGCTAATTGCCATATTTTTTACTGCAGGTAGAACATTTGATACATTCTAGTGATAAATAAATTTGATCTTTCGATTCTTATGAGCAACTGAAAATGGCAGATACCAGTAGGTTCTCTGGCAATGCTTGCACAACACAAGGTTTTATTTAATGAGCAACGGAGTCACCCTTTCATCTCCTTTGGAAATTGAAGGATTTAATAGCAAAAGCAAAAATCACTGCAAAAAACACACTGAAGCCAACCACCATAACACCAGCTACACCTAAGAAATTATGCCTGTATCCAAGTACTTCCTCCAATACTTCCTTCACGGGTACCAACTGATCCCCATCAGATAGCCTCATCAGTTTATTATCACCACCATATTGTGAAGTAATAAGGCCATATAATGTCCAAGCTATAGGGTTTGCCCAGTAATACCATCTCCACCATATAGGGATTCGCTGTTGTAAATACATATTTTTTAAGGAAAAAATGAAGAGAAACTACATTGATAATCAGACTCTTGATATTAAAGATGCGAAAGAATAGTAACTTGATTACCTTGCGAGGAATCATAAAGCCACTGAAAAGGTTCCAGAGCATGTAAAATGGAGCCGAAATGATGGAAGCCACATTGTGATTGGGTGTGATAGCAGTCGTCATCATTCCATAGAAGGTGAAGTATAACATTGTAAAATACATAAAGAATATGTACCAAATGAACTTCAAAGCAGTCCACTCAAATGAAGCCAAGGAGTAGAAAATTGAACAGTAAATAATTGTCTGCGCAAATACATAGGGGAACTCAATAACAACCTGCATACATACAGAAGCAAAATACTATGGCTGATTTTTTTGGATATTCATAAGACATTGCGCGAACAGAAACAGAAATTGAAATAGAATCCAGAAAACCTGAGCAAACGCAAATGGTAGAGCTGAATACATCCCTGCAGCTCTTTCTCGATATGAAACAAATCTTTCAATAGAAACAACAGGTTGAACGGCAGAGGCATTGGTAATTCCAATGAATAGGACTGCCACATACATGGATCCCATGGCATTTGATAATTCTTGTTCATTCTCCCTGGAAAGAAAAAGAAAAAGAAACTGTAATAACTGAAAACCTAATGAAATAGGAATCAAGATTCTAGAACAAGAACAAAAAGTAAGTGATAGAGATCAAAGAAGTGGTAAAAAGAAAATTAAAAAACATTCTAAATAATTTTCCACCATATATATGAATAAAAAAGTGATGAGATGTAAAAAAATCTAGAAGTGAATCAATGTACAAAAGAGAGATTACAGACTATTGTTAAGACAGTTTCAAACAAACTACCTTTTAGATCCAAATTTCCAACATATTGTCCCAAGCATCAATGAGATCACAACAGTGTAGAAGAAGCGGACTGCAGTGTATTGTGGGTTTCGCCAGTAAGATAGATTTTGCTTCCAAAGACACGCTAAAAACTGCTCAAAAAAGGACTGAGAATACTTTGTTGGAAAGTTCAACTCTTTCACGTCGCTACTTGGCTTGCTTAGACGTTCCACCAACTCTTTGTTCCGTCTAAAAAACAACAGAAGACAGTAAAATTAAGAGAAGAAAGCAATGGCTGGGTCGTCCATTACAAGAAAACCAACAGCAGAAGTCCCCCAAAATTTTAACATACTGAAATAGATTAGATCTTCGATAAATTTCAGCAAAGTCCACACCCAGTCGGTTTTCTTCAGAAGGAGAAGTAACCTCAAGCATCCATGCAGCAGGATTATACCCCCTCTTGATTTTTGGCACCCCTTCAACTGCCTAAATAGTATACAACCAATTAAAAAAAAAAAAGAAAGAAAGAAAGAAAGAGAACATTTAGACTTTAGAAGAAAATTTCGGTATTGAAATAATTCCACGATCGACAGTTACATCATCAAAGGCATATAAAAATATAAAATCTCACCTCAAAGTACTTGATGAGCTCACAAGACCTGGGACCAAGTGGACCAGCATAAATTAGCTGTCCTCCACGCTTCATAAACAAAAGCTATGATAACAATATATTAGAGAGTCTTCAGGAAAAATCACATCATTTTAAAAGGAAATACAAAACCGAAAGTTCCTTTTGACTAGCTGAAAAAGAGAGATTTTCACCCCCCACCATATTTGCCATTTCTATCGATTTTTCAGTAAGATGTCAGGAAGTAATAGAATCGATTTGGCCATTTCATGATCTGATTTCTGACAGTACATGTCTCAGAAAATAAAACCTCGTTCCTGATGATATTGTGTAAATATACAAATAAAGGAATTAATACCTCATCAAAGGATTCAAAGATGTCAATGCTAGGCTGATGGATTGTGCAAACAATTGTCCTTCCAGTATTTACAATGTTCCTCACAGTCCTCATCACAATGGCTGCAGCCCGTGCATCCAATCCTGATGTTGGTTCATCCATGAAAACTATAGATGGATTGGCAACAAGTTCAACAGCAATTGTTAATCTTTTTCTTTGTTCTGTTGATAGTCCATTTACTCCCGGTAGACCAATTAATGCCCCACTTAGAGGAGTAAGCTCCACAAGTTCCATCACCTCCTCAACAAATGCCTAAAAATTCCAAACGCTCATTAAGTATGCAAGCCACATTAAAGAGCAAAATGATAGGTATAAACCACCTGTTGTGTCTCCATATCAACTTCTGATGGTAACCGCAGCCATGCAGAGAAAAGAAGTGATTCAACAACAGTCAAGCAAGGAGAATGGATGTCATTTTGTTCACAATAACCAGAAATTCTCGCAAAAGTTTCTTGCTTTTTGGGATAACCAGATATATGTATGCTCCCTTCTATGACCCCTCCGGTTTTCCTGCCAGCTAAAACGTCCATGAGGGTGGTTTTTCCAGCACCACTAACTCCAACCAGTGCTGTAAGCACACCGGGTCTAAATGCTCCGGTAACATTAACCAACAACTGCAATTTGTCTTCAACAACTCCTTGTTGCTTCAACTCCTGAAAATAATATAATAAGGTAATTGTATTTTCCCATTATTTTCCAAAATATGAAGCAGAAAGGAAATGAGCCATGGCACACTCACCACAGGTACATCCACAAAGTAATTGATATTGCTAAAAGACAAGGAAAGTGGTGAAAATGGGAGAACCATCCCTTTCGGCTTGATGTATTTTCCTGCCCAGAAGTTAAGATTGACAAAAATCTTGCTAATCTTGCTGCACTAGTTGTTTGCTGGTAATTAAATGAAAGGAATGCAAGTATATAATTCACACAAACCATTTAGTGAGCCTGAATGCTTTAAGTACTCTCTGAGTTCAATAACAACTTTTTCATCATTCCTTCTTTTCTCTCTCTCTTGAAGCTCTTCCTTAGAGACAACAGCTTGTTGCCTCCCCCAAGCTGCAAAATTATAAATCATTAATTTAGTTCAACTACTTATTTCTTTGGACAAATCTTTTGGCATAAGTTTTAAATCAGCAAACTTTATCACTGAATCAAGTGACTTACGGTTCAGCTTAGCTAGGAAGACTGCAAACAGGATATTGAGCAAAACTGTATACCCAAGCAATGCACTAACCCCTATCCAATACCAGTAACTCTCAGGAAACAGACCACGTGCTCTAAGTACAGCCTTGCCTAACGAAAAGCTAGCATCATTTCCAAGTCTCTACAAAAACACAATAGGAAGGAAGAACAATAAATTTCAAACTGAAGTAGGATGAGAAGGAAAGTAAGATAAATGTAAAGTTTAAGCATTATATGCCAAGTCAAGCATGGACTTCGGTGATCCATAAACACAAAGTATAACAGCCATGTCGCAAGATCTAAATGGTTTTACTGGCAGCGGCAAGTTCAATTAACAGGATTCAGGCTATCAGAGGCATTGTTAGCTCTCTCTAATGTCATGTAACAGGGAAATAAGTTATTGCATCACAACCGTTTCTTCTTGTTGTGCATATGTGATTAGCATGCTATACCATCAAAATAGCAGCTGTTGAAAATTTTGAAAAACTAAATGGAACAGATGATTGACAACCTTATTCCAGGAATGCCCAAGGAATTCATTTACTGAAGCAGCATTTTGAGCATACATCAATGGAGAAACCCAGAAACCCCATATCCACCAGCTCGGGATATATTCTGTCATGGAAAGTCGAAAAAATTAAGGAAAGAGAGAGAGAGATGGAAGATTAAACATAGAAACTGCAAAAAATTTCAGCGAACCTCTTGAAATGATGTATCCTCCAAGAGCCATGACAACCAACATAGCAAAAGATCCAAAGGTGTTAGCAACTATCATATTACGGCCCAATGATCCAATGACACGGAATAGAGCTATAGACATTTGGTGCAGACAGAAATACAACAAGAATTGCTTAAAAAACCTGCAGAATGAAATGATTTTTAGACATATAGCCAAAAATAATCGACACAGTGAAGAATCAAGGCAAATTCCAATGACAGTCGAACACCATAATTTGTGAATCATTTAACTTTGAACTTCACCTTGTAATATTAGGATCAAATCCCATCACATAGTATGTAACTGCCACCCACAAACCACATTCCATGAGTGAAGTTGGTATACTTAGGACCCAAGCAGGAATTGTATAAGCCCAGCATGGGTAGAAGTGCAAATCTCGATGCTTGTAAAGCACGGAAAGCTTTGCTACCAACATTGAAACTTCTGTAAAGCCATTGAAAAGAATAATGACCATGGAAAAGTATAGGGCCCCAACATATAGGCCCCCCTCATAAATTGTATTCTGGTGCATTTTTGTCCGGAAGAATACACTCATTGTGATCAAGGCAACAATGAAGAGCTGCACAGCAGTATATGATACTTGCATTAAAACACAGAGAATGAATATGATGAAAGTAACTTACAAAAAAAGAATATCTTTCAAGTTGCTTATCATTTTACAACTCAAAAGTGCTTAATTACCACTTTCCATCAGAGCAAACTTAACATTAATTCATTTGTTTTGCCCGAGTCTTTTGATAAATAGGCCCATAAGATTACCTGGACGAATTTGAAAACATAGATGAAAGAATTTCGTTTCATTAGTAGCTTCTGCCATTTAAAGCTGATCTTGAAGAGTTCAAGCCGCTTCGCACCATAGCGAAAAGTTGACAATGCTGCTGGATGATTGTAACATTTATCAAAATGAACTTTCAGCTCCTCAGACAAACTTTTCCCGGTTTGATATGAACAAAAAGCTTCGACAAACTTCCCTGGAGTTACATATCGATAAGGTCGGTTAACAGACCAATACTGCTCTTGGTCCTTCTTAGATGTAACCTATAAGAAAATAAATTAGAAAATAACAGTTAATAAAGCACAAATTCAAATTCAAATCAAAAGCTCCTCACTACTTACTTCTTGTAAGAAGTCTGCAACATTCTTTCTTTCAGGACAGCGAAATCCCACAGAGGAAAAGAAATCAAGAACATTTTCACGTGGTCCCTGGTATACAATCTGCCCCTCACATAAAAGTATAACATCATCAAATAACTCATAAGTCTCTGGTGCAGGTTGCAGCAAAGAAATTATAGTAGTCCCATCAAGGGCACAAGTTGAATGCCGAAGATATTTGATGATCTGATAAGTGGTTGAACTGTCAAGCCCATTTGAGATTTCATCCATGAACAGCACTCTAGCTGGACCAACTAGTAATTCACCTAAAATTCACATGAACATAAAACATTCTGGCAAGAAGAGAAAAAAAAAACCATAGTGTGCCAGACATGCAAATGCATGAAAAGGATAACGAAAAGAAGAAAAAGCCAATGCATACCTGTTGTCAGCCGCTTCTTCTGGCCCCCCGAGATCCCCTTAAGCATTTCATCGCCCACCAATGTGTCAGCACATATATCCAACCCTAGAATCTTTGTCAAATACATTTTAGTACTTCAGGATAATTCTTATAAACAAATCAAGCTATTTTTGAGTTACAAATTCTAAAGATGGACCAGATTCTTTTTTAGAAGGCAACATATACTGTTTGTTTGACTCCCAAACAAACAGAATATAAAAGACCTTCTACTTTAGAAAACCATTGTAGACACTCAGAAGAAGGTGCTCTTCTTTTTAATTTTATACAAAACCTCAATCATGCATATTTTTTCCCCTTTTTGTCCTAGCAAGTGAATTTCTGCATGACTGCCATGTAAGACAATACCAAAGGCATATTTTGTTCCAGTTTGCAATTTTGAAAAGGAATTTCTTTTCACACAAAGAATGCATAAGAGATGTATATCTGAAATGACTACAATGTTAAAACTGCAGCCATACTACATTTTCATGTTTGAATAAATCCCTATTGGAAACTTTTGAAATACCAAGGGTACAGACGAAAGAACATTTTAGGCCCCAGTCAACGACAGCAGGGTTTCCTTCTTTTGAAATTTTAATTCCTTTGGTTTGACTTTTTAAAGAGGAGATTAATAATTAAAGAAAAAATGCACTGTATCATAGACCAATGACCATAAAAAGAAATAAAATGTATTCCTATGTGGTAATATGTTAAAAAGATCTCTGACACATCACAGCAAAGGTACGAGGTTGTGACAACAGAGCATTACTTCCATCTAACTTCCCACTTCTAGCACTCTTTAAGTGGAATTCCTCAGTCAAAATGTGTGTCCGGGAAAAAGGATCTTAAGGCTATAGCTGCAGTAATGATACTATAAACATAAAGAGTACCCAATGTATAAAGAATACCTTCATGATGTACTCTACCACCAGGCTTGTTTCCTGTCCACCCAAAGCCAATGACTGGCAAAAGAAATTACAGTATTGATCAAATCCTTGCAATAACAAGTCATTAGGAGAGAAGAAAAAAGCTCAGTCAAGTTTATGCCGGTTTTAACAATAATTTTCTAGAAGGAGATCAAAATCTCTAATTTTCTAGGAGATCAAAACCTCTCGAAAACTATCCGCTTCAAGTTTTCAGTTGTCGGCAACTATCTTGACAACTGCTTCTGTTCTAGAATTCCCCTAGTTGTCCCCTTGGCTAAATTATTTGCCCATATACATGGTACATTTCATTTTGTTGTTCATGTAGTCGTAAGCTAAAATGAGATAAAAGGAAAAGAGGTATGGGAAAGAAACAAGACTGCAAGCATTAAAGGAGCCACATAGCTCTAAGCAAGTGAATTGCATCCTGAAAAATTGTATTAGAGTGAAATGAATTGACGTGGGTCTCTGCCGGAGTGAAAATGCATCATATTTCAAAATGTTTTGAATTTTTCACTTGTTTACTTGCCAATTTAACATAATAAATTGGCGTAAGTTAGGACCTTTTTCATTCCCCATGCCATAAAATGATAAAGGGAAAATCCGCTTGTGCACAATAAAGACAGTACAGTGAAGCTAGGCAGAGAACAAACCTACTTGGTTAAACGTAAGGTTCACAAAGATATATACCTCGGTTATTGTCCTTAGAAGTTGAACAGAGAAAAAAAATACTGCAATAAAAAGTACGTTGTTGCTGATTTATTTTAAATCAACAGGTCAAACTGGAAGTACCTTCATGAATATATCAAGATCTTCATCAGGTTGTATACCAGCTATCTTTTCCCTTCTTGCAAGCTCTAAAAGCATATCTGGCACAAACTTTATGCAAATCAGCATCTTGGTAAGTATGTACTGAGGCCTTAGCTGATCTTAGGCTTCCATAAAATACAGAAGAAGAAGAAGAAGATGAAGATGAAGACAGAGGAATATGCATGAATTCCTAAGCTCACCATGTTTGAAGCCAACACCTTGGCAGCAGCCTGCTAACTCTAGAGTTTCTCTTACAGTCATCTCTGCCACATGCCAATCCTGCTGACTGACATAGGCTGAAGTTCTTTGAGCAACAAACTCGTTTAGACTATATCCATTATATGCAATTTTCCCTGACATCTTCAAGAGAAATGGACACGAAATGATCAAATATACAACTGAAAGATTATTCAGGCAAAGGAAATAGTGTAAAGGTCGAATATTTGAATAATCCAGAGTTCTCTCTTCCATCCATTTTACCAGAATAATACAACATCCAGTATATCTAGAAATACTGTAAATCACGAACCACGATCTTCACATAACTTAGAATAACAGAAGCGAGCCACCAAATAGGATGGCCCTACTAAGGTTCAAACATTCTATTAACAGCTCCACCATTCATCTCTTCATAAGACAACTTCAGACTCCAGAATAGTAACTTTTTTCCAACATGGCCCTTCTATTCTACGGAACCTACTCTCATCCCCGCAAGGGTTTCAAGTGCTAGGATTGTCAGCAAAAGAAACCCTCTGATGGGCATGCCATTTGGAAGACAAAAAAAAGAAATCCTGATACCTGCAAATTATTTCCAAGCCGTCCAGCAAGAGCCAGTAGCAGGGTAGTCTTTCCAGAGCTCGGAGGACCCAACAGCAATGTCAATCTAAAGCATAATAATTAAACTTTAGAACAGAAAGTACGCGACTTAAAATCAGCAATTAATAGCAATACAAACTGAAGATATACCTCGAAGGTCTAATAATCCCAGAAATACCATCTAAAATTGTTAGCTTGCTCCTGTTTCCTCGGTAAAGCCGCAATTGTCTTAGAAATGCCTTCATAAAAAAATATGAAATGAGACTGAGAAATCCATGTCTGTAGAAAACTATTAAAGCAAATTGAATGACTGGTAGTGTATTCTCTAAATATTGTATTAATAGTACCTCAGTCATGTTGAAAATAAAGTTAGGAATGGTGGGAAGTGCCCTGCTTCCAACGTGTACAAAAGATTCAACTTTCAGATTCTGGAACCGAACTTCAATCTTCGGAAATTCCAAATTTACTCTGTGAAGAAAAGACAAATGAAAAGCTCTAAAAAAAATTGTAGCAAAAATCAAAAGCTGAGGTTTATTTAAGAATAAGCCCACATATTAAAACGCACGCTACTGAAGAAACGGAGTATTGAATTAACTTTCTTTTTCACAGGCAGGCTAGCAAACTGATATAATAATTGGGATTTACGGTAACAGTAGCGGGCAGAAAATTAAAACTTAGAACTAATTTACAACCCTCAACCAACTTAAATAATTAAAAAAAAATTGTTTATTTCACATTTTATATGACAAAATCTTGAAAATCTTTCCACACCCATTCTCACGGTCTCTCAAACTAGAATTTTTGGCATTCCACAAACTTGAATTTTAATTTCCGTTCTTCTTAACAATTACCTGAAAAAACGAACAATGTCTGGTAGGTAAGAAATCCATTATTGATCATTAACTAAAAAAGTTTTAAAAATTAGGGTAGCTCGTCGACTAGAACTATTCCCCTTTTTCGTCAACTAAATTCACCAACTATTGAATTGGCTGTCAGAGAAAGAAGAAGAATGGAAGTATACTTGTGAACTAAGCTCCAAGTCGTTTCAAAACTTCCAAACTACTACCATATGTCAAAAATTCAACTTCCCAATTAAGCGGCAAATGAACTGTAAAAATGAGAAGAAAAAACACTAAACAATATCACCAAATTACCTCATGAAGTTCAAGAAATTGCAAAACACATTTTCTAAGCTAGTCAATATAACTCAATAAAGTGAAAACCTCCAATAAACAGTAAATTGCCATAAAATAGGTAAATATTGATGAAGCTACGGCCAAGGCTACGATAAGTTAAAACTCAAATCTCGCTGAAACTCAGTAAAGAGAATTACGCATCGAATCGGTTCCGCATCCGATCGAAGAACCGTTCAGGATCATCATCAACAGAATCTACGAGCCGGTCCAACAATAGCTTCTGTTCGTGGGCGTGAAGCTCGCTGACGTCGATCTCTTTATGATCTCCAACGACGTTCTTAAAAATACCTCTACGAACTCGATCATAAGTAGGCAGCCTCTCAAGAGCGGCCCAACGGAGAGCCTCCTCGTCCTCTCCATGCTCCCTAAACGACGGAGTTCTAGCAAACGCATTCTCGGCCGAGTTCCACATGTGGCCTAGACGACGAACTTTAGATCTGATGGGAACAAAACAAGCCCCAGGCTTCTGAGAGAGATAGAAAGCCGCATAAACACACACAACGAGAGAGGAAATAAATGATACAAGATTAATATAAAGTAGGCATTATGGTGAGTATATTTCTTCTTTTCTTTTTTTGTGTGTGTGTGTGTTAATAGAATAGATTAGAACTACAAGTTCTCCATTAAAATGGTAGTTGAGCTCTCATTAATGGCGTTTTGTCTCTCTTTTCTCTCTCTACGGGCTGTTAGCTGTAAATTTTTCTTTCTCCATAAAAGCTTCGTTCGCTATTTGCTCTTATAGTCATTCTCTCTCTGTGCACTGCAATTGTGATATACGTTAAAGTGATGCTGTGAAGAGAAAGGCTCATAAATAGCCGCGGGAAAGACAAATTGGGCGGGTGTTCTTTGTACAACTATCGCGCGTGAGAATATAACCACTCGCTTTTATATATTGACACGTGTTATATAGTAAACGTGGCCGGTCTAGAGGGGTTTAGCTTAGATGCAAATTCGAAACTGCGTGTTGAATTGGTGACGACTTTTGCAATGCATTTAAAACGGTTAGCAACTACGGAAAGTTTATCAAAACACTGGAAAAGTTTATAATTATAAAAATAAAATGAATAAATAAATAGGCAATTTAGATAACGGGCAGGTAAATGTGGCAGAAGGTAGAGTCAAATGGTAGAGGAGAAAACAGGGTTTCGCCCGAGTAATTAGTAAATGACAAAATGTTGAAATTATTAAAGATTTTGTTTTTTAATTGGTAAAATGAATTTTCAAGTTTCAAACTTTCTACACTTTCCGTGTTTTTGGTATGAAGTTTTTAATTCTAATTTTAAGATATCTATTATTTTTTAAATTAAATCTTTATATTTTTATTTTTCTTATATTTTACATTAAACCTTTATTCAATAAAAAAATGCAAGAGCTTTCAGTGCGAAAGAAAATAAAAATATGTACAAAGTTTTGGAAGTAGGTTTTTTCTTTTTAATTTAACTTTCTTTAATCCCTGCCTAGTACCTACTGTACGTTTAACGTATCACTTCTGTGCGCGTATGCAAGAAAAATGATAGTAGTAAAATTTTGCCATTTTGATTGCCGTATATATATGTATACGGGTGAACTAATTTTTGCTTATTAATTCAATTGGATTTCCAAGCTAATATGACTAAAGACTAATCTTTTCCAAAAAAAAAATAAATAAATAATCAGTTTCACTCTTCTAAAAATATAATTTTATTTTTTTCATTTTCTCAAATATATATCCCAATTTTTCTTTCAAAATTATTTATTAAATTATTAAATGTTCAATACATATCTATTTATTTGTCTAATAATCAATAAATACACATTATTATTTTTTAATTATTAATATACCTTTTATTAATGCAGTGATTTGTTAACAAAAATACATTAATTAAATTATAATAACTAAAAAAATTTTAAAATGTATAAAATGATATTTTAAACTGTGTTTTCACTTTAGAGAAATTAATACTTTAAGAACCTAATATTCTGTGAATCAATTAAATTTAATCATAGTTGCACAGTTTTAAAATTTGGTGATAATTAGGTATGATATTCGTTATGATACTTATTGTTAGATTTATACTCTTCAAAATTTAACTATTGGATTCAACGATCAAATTTTAAAATATACATATTTAATAGTGAATATAAAAACATATCACATATCGAATGAACACTTTAAATTTAAAATCTACAATTATTTTTGTGCCAAATGCATTTTTCAAATTTCTTTATTACTCAAATCCTTTTTTTTTTTCCCTTTCCCGTTTTGTAGCATTTTGTTCAGGATTCAACATCATATATGAATTCACGCTTCCAAACGCCCTTTTTTATAAAGTGCTCCGTGTCTAAGTGTATTTCGTTTTATTGCTTTTATTTATCAGAAATATATATAATAAAAAAATTATGTTTAAAAATATTTATTTAGCATTAAAATAATTAATGTAATTAAAAACGTATGTATTGAACAGTTTTAAAATATTGATATATTTAAAAATATGCAAAATTAATAACTAATAATGAAAATATTTACTTTTAATAATCAATTATTAATTTTCCCTCAACTTTCTATACTCATATTCTTTAAACGTATAATTCATTTCTTTAAACAATATTAATTATTTTGATGGACCTAAGTATTTTTATATGTAATAAGTATTTATGATATATAATTTTAAAAAGTAGAAGTGTTACGTTAAATCAAATTTAAATATAAAGATAAAATTTTCTAAAGGCACGCAAATTGTAGTTTCAATTTATTATAGTACTTTATTTATTCCGTTTTAAATGTCTTATTTGAAAATTTTTTGTCTCATTTTAAATGTGTATTTCAAAATATAAAAGAATATCTAATAAGACGTTTGTAATTTTACTCATATTTATTATATTTTTGTGTATTTAATGTAGTATTGATCTTATAAAAATTAAATATAGTGTTTAGAATTAAAAATTAATCAATTGTTATCGTATTTTTATAAAATTAAGATTTTTCAATTATTTACTTAATTTTTATGGTAAATTTCAATAGGATATTTAAAATAAAACAGAGTAGACCGTATCATTTATAATCAAAACACTTTAATTAATATTCTCATTAACAACAATTGTATCTCTAACACAAGAACGTTATAATTGCATCTTTAATTAACGTTTCTATTTCTTTTCATCCACTTCTCAGTCAAAATTAATGGAGAAGTCAATGTATTCTTCGAAAAAGTAGAATTCGTGTCCTTCTAAAGATTAGGTATGTCAACCCTCCCTATTAGTAATTTAGATGGGCAAATAGACGGAAAAAAAATAGAAATGTATACACTTAATCAGGAAAAAAAAGAAGAAGAAGATAACTGTGAATATCGGTTCAAAATCAAATTGGATTTTTAATTAATTGAATTAATTATTGCGATTTGATTTTTGCATTATTATTTTTTTAATTTTCGGTTTCAATCTATGATTAAAGAAGCTCATCAATTTCGGTTAAATGTTGTTAATATTTTTAGTGTTATTTATTTAAAATTTTTAGTAATTATTAATTAACTGAATCGAAAAAATTAAAATTAATAGATTGATTAACTAATATTAATAAATTAGTTAAGAGTTAATGATTTTTAAAATTGGTATTAATATACTAATTTTTTTTTATTTATAGACAGATTAATCAGTTCATTCTAAAATGAAATATTAAAAATAACAAATGATATTTGAAATTCAATTGCATGAAAAAATTATATTACAAACCCAATTATTAGGTAAGATGGGATTGAAAGTCGAAATGTAAATATTCGTAAAATGCAGCATATATATTCAGATAAAGAATTATCTAAATACTATTAAACGTGCAAATATTATTAACCCAAAATAGAATATGATATGTAAATAGTTTATGGCCATTATATAATTTTATTTATTTTAGATTTTTATTATGAGTTAAAAAATTATTTATAGGAAATTTCAATTTATGAAAATTTTGTAATTTATTTGCACGAATGACGATAAAATTAAGTTATCATTTTAAAATATGAAAAGAATTGAATGATATACCATGTTATTTAATGTTGATTTATAATTCATTTTTAGTTATAATTAAAGGCTGATATAGTTATAATAATTTGTTTCTCTATGGATGCCAACGAAATAACATTTTTGGAAATCTTTTGCCAATAGCCAAATGTAATTTATCAATGATAGACACTAGGCTGTTTAAAATTAAATCAGAATCGAAAATCAAATCGAAATTTTGATAATTTAGTCTATTTGATTTTATTTTTCGATTCAGTTTTTTAATATAATTTATGTTTAATCGGTTTGATTATGTTTTTAAAAGACGAAAATCGAAATAACCGAATCAATCAAATTTCTTAAAATGACGTCGTTTTGGGGCTTTGATATATAAAAAAAATATATAAAATTTCAATTAATTCAATTTTTTTAGTTCGGTTCTTATGAAAATTTCGATTCGATTTTGAAAAATTTAGAGTTTCGATTTTTGATTCTTTCAATTTTTGACCGAACTGACCGAATGAACACCACTAATAGATACTTTTTTTAAAATCATCTTAATAACCATCTTATTATCACAATCTATGCAACCTTTGACAACCCAAAAAAAAAAATACTATGAAATTTTAAAATAACATTAGTTTCTTTAGAAGTCACTTGTAACTCGTCGATTGAGAGCCTAATCATTTTTTATTTTGATTAAAAATTTGATTTTTATTCTATTTTAAATAATACAATTATATATATATATGTATATCAGATTTAACGAAGTGCTTTGATGCCTATTTTAATTTCTTTTCCCTCTCGATAAATTATTTAATTTTTTTGATTTCTATATTTTTAAAGCACTTGATAGGATTCAGGCAATTACTTTCGTTTAATCTTTTTCTTTTTTTTTTCTTTTTGCCATTTTAATTTATATGTCAATCAATTGAACATATCAAACTCATCTTATTGACGTGTCCTGATGAATTTAAAGGAAATAGATTTGATAACTTATTATATCATCCAATTAATTTATTTATTCATGTGTTAAGCAATTATGTAAATTACATTCAATAATTATCATGTGTAAATCAATTTAGTAATTTAAGTTCAATCGATAAATCTCATAAAATGTACGAAATTAAATTCAATTACTTAGGAAATCAGCATTTAATCTATCCATGGATCAATCAATTAGAAAAATAACGTCTAACTGAATGACAATGAGCGATTTGAGCAATTGAATTTAACAATATTCCTCCTATATTATGAAATTAATAAGATTTACTCTTAATTAATTAAAAATGGAAGTGTCTATGTGTGCAAGCGCGTTCTTTCAATT
>CANXYI011959760.1:0-15761 GCA_948208565.1 Hura crepitans
TACGTATTAAGTTGTAATATTTCTAGATTATTTTGAACAACTTTTAAATTATTTTACGATTCAACTTTGCCTATAGCACTATTCATAGGACACTGCCATAAAATCTTGTTTAACATTTTTAACCATCCAAATGACTTTAGATTGGCTTCAAACTTTGCCTAAAATTCTCTCATAATTAATACTCTCTATTGGTACACTTAGTACGACTCAGGTTTTAGGAGGCGCTATTCACCCCGAAAAAGTACTATTCATGAGAGCCGAGATTTTTGGATCGTTACAAAGGGATTAGGCAATGCTAAGAAAATTAGCTAGACAATTTATCTCTTATAAGGTCCATTTGTATAAGAGAATGCTAGATGGATTACAACTTTAATGTGTAGATGAAGCTGAGGTAGAAAGGATGCTAGAAGAAATACATATAGGATGTTGTGGAACACATATGAATAAGCTTAGTTTGGCTAAGAAAGTTATAAGGCAAGGGTTTTATCGACTGACTATGCAAAATTCATAAAAAAGGGTCTAAAATGCCAAATGCACATAGATATATGGCACCTTCCATTAATAGAACTATATAGCAACAACTTCTTAGCCATATACAACTTAAGGAATAGATATCATTAGAGAGATTAGGTTAACAGCTTCAAATGGTCATAGATATAATGTGATAGCGATTGATTACTTTTCTAAATAGGTAAAAGCTACTTCCTATAGTCATGTCACGGTAAAGTAGATGCCACAATTCATAGAGAGACACTTGATTTATAGGTAGAGAGTGTCACACCATATAGCTTTTAATAATGGATTACTATTCCAAGGAGCAACTAGGAATCTGTTGACAAAATGCAACATGCAACATCACAAGTCTTCCACTTATAGACTTTAGGGAATGGCACAGTAGAAGTGACAAACAACAACTTGAAAAGGATTCTATAAAAAATGATAGACACTTACAAGGATTAGGCTAATAAACTAGCTTTTGCATTATAGAGATACAGGACCTCAGTCAGGAATTCTATAAAAGCCAAGCCATTCTAATTGGAATATAGATCAGAAGCCGTATTGCCTATTGAAATAGAAGTTCAGTCATTGAGAGTAGATTTAAAGGCTGAAATACCCAAAATAGAGTTGGTAAATAACAAACATAAGCAATTAGCTCTGTTAGATGAGAAAAGAATGCAAGCATTGTACCACAATCAAATTTACTTAAAGCATATTATGAGAGTCTTTGACAAAAAGGTTAAGCCTCAGCTGTTGAAAGAAGGTGATTTAGTGTTGAAGCAGTCAAAGATTATTGTGTTCAATCCAAGAGGAAAATTCAAACCCAATTAAGATAGTCCTTACATACTAAAGAAGTTACTATCAAAAGGAGCTGAAAAGAATGCCAACTTAGAAGGGAATGAATTCAAAGAACCTATTAATGTTGATCAGCTAAAGAAGTTTTTCTATTAAAAAAAAGAAGAAAAAAATGCTCAATAAGTTGAAAACTCAAACACGGGTAGCATAGGCAAAAATTAGAGTAGCCCATGAGGGCAAAAACCATACACAAGGTAGTCGAGGAAAAAATTAAGGGACTGAGGTAAAATGTTCATTTAAGAAAACCCATGAGGGTTAATTGATAACATGGGTACAACGATAATGTAATTAAACTATTTTGCTATGGCATTCCTATACAATTCAATAAAGTTTTAATTGCATTTAATGATGGTATGGTTATACTCATTATGCACATCCTTTGTGTCATCTCATAATTTCATATTGCGTGAAGTAATAAAAAAACCACTGAACTATGAGCAATTCTTTTTTATAAATGTCTGATGATATTGGTTTTCCACATACTATTACATTTAAAAAAATAAAGAAGAAAGACCTTTTATTACGAAAACCTCTTTCAAGAGGTGCATTAGGTAAAAGTTAGGTAGCCCACTAGGGTGAAAACCACCTATGGGGGGCATGTTAAAAAAAAATTAAGGCATAGCCTGCTAATGTGAAAACCTCTTTTGGGAGGCACATTAGGCAAAAGTTAGGGCAAAGAAAAAGGCAAAATTATATAAATAATAACAATAATAATAATAAATAATAAATTTGTGATATGTGATGATTTCGTAAGCCATAAGATAGTGTGAGCATCAATTGTCCAAGAATAAATAATTCATCTCAATCGTTAATAAGCCATAAATATTGCATCCTTTTAGATTAAAGCCATTGCTCACATACAAATGAAGTTGATGTGATGCCTAATGTTAACTAAAACCCTATCATGCCCTAGCCAACTTAAGTGGGCAACAGGAGTAGAGCTTTTGTTCTCTTAAACTCTCATCATCCAAACCTATTTTTAGAATTCTTTAAAATAACATTAACTAGAGCATGTCTACTATATTGACAACTAATTATAAGCATCTACATCATGCAACACATGCATACATATAGCATGAGTGTTCACATTACTTTAAATATGGTTACATCTTTGATCTTTTAGCTTGAGATAGGGGATGTCTACACTTATGCATGCACAAAATCCCTTTTTATGTCCTAATATCACTCTTTTGGAAAAATTACTGAATACCAAAGCATCCCTTATGATATAAGGGGCAATCACTAGGATACAGAGAATAATAAATAAATTATAAACACCACTATCACATCAATAGGTAAAACATCCACCTTTTTGACATAATGTAAGAGACTAATAGTGAATTTTTATTTTTGTAAAAGGCAACAAAAAAATCTTATGCACTAGTAAGAAAACTATAGATTGAATCCTAGGGCTAAAAAATAAAACAACATAGGTATGTATTCATTTTTTAGCCTCATAAAGTACTAACTATAGATCTTTACTACTGCAAAGTACAACAACAATTTTACACTTTAGAGAGAATCAATATAGGTGGCATGCTTACTAGCTTTTCAATATATAGTGCATCACCTCCCCTTTTAATTCCAAGCTTACTAGCTATAATAGCTACATTAAAACACAAACAATAGCTTAGAGAGTAGCTTCAAATAATAGCTTAAAGAGTAAGACCTTAAAGTAGCACAAAAAGTAGCTTCAGTCATTAAAGCTGATAAAAGTCACACTTACTAAGTAGGGGGTGCTCTCAGACAAAGTCAACAAAAGTTGTACCTACCAAGGAGAGGGAGCTTTTGAATAAAGTTAATAGTAGCCACACATGTTGATAAGAGGAAGCTCTCAAATAAAGTCAATAGAAGTCACACCTACTGAGAAGATAGAGCTCTTAGATGAAGCTAAAAAGTGTCACACCTACCGAGCAAGAGGAATGCTTAGCCCTAAAGAGGGTTAAAACTCACAACTCAAAATATCTAAATAAACCCAGCTAGCAAAAGGAGTGTTTGGTCTTGTAAAGGGTTAAAACTTACAACTACAGAGCAAAAGGAATGCTTTTGTCCTAAAGAGGGTGAAAACTCAACTCAAAATATCTCAAAACACCTACCTAGTAAAGGGAGTGTTTGGTCCTATAAAAGGTTAAAAATTACTCCTACCTAGCAAGAGGAATGATTGGTCATGAGAGGGTTAAAACTTAGAACTCAAAATATCTCAACACACCTACCTAGTAAAAGGAACGCTTGGTCGTATAAAGGGTTAAAACTTATACCTACCTAGCAAAGGAATGCTTGGTCCTAAAAAAGGTTAAAACTTAGCCTACCAAGTAGAGGGAGCTCTCAGAACCAACTCTGAGGTGTAGGTACACATCTCTTCCTTTCTTTTGAACTTTGATACGACTTGACATGCACAATTCTCAAGCCCTATCAAAGTAGGGGCAACTATAAACATAAGAGTTTAAGACACTTCCTAGTTTAGAGGATTTCCAATGATGAATCCCATAGGTGCCAGATGTTTCTTAATAGAAGTAAGGGGTGGCCCATAATTCCAAGCAAAATACCTTAAAGATAGAACCTAAATTGCCTTTAAAATAGCTTGA
Organism: Hura crepitans; assembly: GCA_948208565.1. Classification (NCBI taxonomy): domain Eukaryota; kingdom Viridiplantae; phylum Streptophyta; class Magnoliopsida; order Malpighiales; family Euphorbiaceae; genus Hura; species Hura crepitans. The sequence goes on from CANXYI011959760.1 coordinate 3,939, forward strand.
GAAAGATGCCTAGTGGACAACCTATGATGTTTATGCAAACTAAGTTCATAAAGATAACAAGACTATATAGATCTAATTGTCACAGAGGATGTCTACCTCTATACAACATTCACTACATAAGGACTAAGTATGTGTGAACTTAGCTTTTAGTCCATGTAAACTACAATATAAAAGTCCGTGAGGACTACAACATAAGTCCATGTGGACATAGTCATCCTAGGGTACCCAAGGACCACACTCTAAATAGTTGAGGGAATATTCTTTAGGGGCACCACAAACCTTATCTAGCAAGGAAGGTATAAAAGCCTAGTCTAGAAAGAGAAAGGGAACTTTTTAGGAGGATTTTTTAAAAAAGCAAGAGAGAGAGACTTGGTAACAACCTCTCCTATCTTCTCCTAACTCCCTATACTAGAAAAAACACTAAACCTTCATTGCTAAAGATTGAAACCTTAAAGAAAGTCTATTTTGTTTGGTCTTGAAGTAGCCTAACCTCACATTCTTAAAGGAATCCTCTATATGTGGTAAATACTCGAGGAAACACTTATAAAGGGCTCTCCTTATTCTTTCTCAATATTTTGTTATTTTTTTGGTTCTTATTCTTTATATTTTCCTCCTTTGACTTATGTTTTCTTCTTTCCTCTTTTAAGTTTAAGGATCCTCAATGAAAATGTAGTATTAAAAACTTATTTTGATAGGTTTATTCTATTAAATGGGGAAGACCTCTATTATTTCTATTTTTAATAAAATTTTTCTACTGCACACCTAATGTTAAGTCTAGGCAGACTTATTTCTATAAAAATTGAGGTTCATATGAACTTTGTTCATTATATATTCAGTCCATATGAACCCACATTAAGGGCATTGTTCAAGTTTGTCCCTTTATTTTGCAGTTCTTGTGTTAGGTTTAGGATCTTATAAGAAGAGGGGGTATTAAAAGACTCATTTTGATAGGTCCATCCCTTTCGAGAGGTAGATCATTTCTATGACTCTTCTTTATTTTCTTTTACACATATGTTTCTTTATTTTGGATTATTGTGATTTTTGTTTATTGCCATACATACTTCTCTCTTATTGTGTTTTACTTTTATTATTTTTAGAATATGTTTTGGCTATTTCTCTTTCTTCTTTCTGGGTGCACATGTAAGGTCACATAAACTTTTCCATAGAGGAACTTATGTCCATTTAAACTTAGTTTTAGGCTTATTGCTTATCTTTTAATATCCATACAGACTTATATTCCATATGGGCATGTTGCTTGCCTTTTTCTTTGCATAATTCTAAGGATGGTTTAGGTTCGTGAGGACCTAAGTTATGCATGTCTTTATAATCTATTCAAACTTATTTTAGGTTTGGTAGATTTAATTTCCTTTTCTAATCTATATATATTAGATTTATAAGTAATTATTTTAACCCCTTTGCGAATCTCCTGTAGTAGGATTTTTAGTTGTAATCATTTTAAATATTTCTATGTATGATTCTATACATGTTGTAATAGGTAGATTGAAAATTATTTTGATCTGATTAAATAACTAAAGTCATAATAAAGAATTTTGTATAGAAAATAAGGGCTTAATTGAATAAAAATGAGGTGCTTTGGTACCAAAGTCCTTAATTGCCCAAAATCATTATAATTGGATAAAATGATCTTTTATATAATAATAAAGGTTTTAATTTGAATATTTTGAGGACCAAGTCATTTTCCCTAAAGTTTATACAATGAGTTTTAGTGAAGATTTTTAAATACGAAAAGGGTTTTAATTAATAAAAATGTTTTAATTTACAATGATTTTGGAACCAATGTTCTAATAACAAAAAATGGTTTTATTTGAAGTAAAAAGTGCTTTATTTTATAATAATGGTTTTCAAACCAAACTTCTATAATACCCTAAGAAAGTAATTTTAAATAAAGAAAGAATGAACATTTTAATGAAGTCATTTTAGGAACTAATGTTCCCTCTCTCTAATAAAAATTATTTTGGGACCAATATCCTCAAATTAATAAATTGGGCTAATTTCTTATATGTCGTATGTGCATGATTTTATTTACTTTAAATATATGATATCTTTACTTGGTTTAATTATTAATTTAATCTCTTTTTATGTGAATGTGCTTTTATTGATCACAATAATTGCATGCTTGAGGGAATTGATAAAAATTAAAACCATCAAGATAAAAGACCAACATTAAATAGTGGACATAAATAAAAGGAATTCTTAAACAATAGAATCTCTTTGGTTTACTTCGCAAATTGACTACCCACGTGGCGACTCATACTCAACACTAGGTAAAATCACCTCATAAAGGGACATTATAACAAAATGTTCAAGTTAGACCACACCATTAAGCCACTCTAGCCTTACACCATAACTCCATATATATTTTTATATAACTTAGTATTTTATTACTTTATGTTCTAATCATATCATTAAATTACCTTTTTGTGACACATTTACTTCAAGACATCATTCAGCCATTTCATGTTTTTCCATATCAAATTCTTATTCTTGTAATATATACATCTTAATCACATTACATTACCATAATAAATGTTGAAATTATTCATTTCATGCTTAATTTTTAATTACACATATTTAGGCAAATTAGGTACACCATTTAGCCATTTAGGGTTTTTGGTCATTCTTCATCTTTTTCCTTAATTTCTCATGTCACTTAAGCACCATATATCATTTTTAATCTATTCATACACATTATACACATTAGCACTTTAATTTCCATACAAACGTACACATTCAAATACATGCACACATATGCCTAATACATGAAAATTATTAAATTCAAAGCATGAATCACTAAATTCACTTACAACAAGCTCTAAAACACCTTTAAATTTCCCTTCAAGCATTGTCTTCTCGCTTCTTAGTCATTTCCCTTTCATTCTCTACAAACACACAAACTTTCCATCAAGAAAAAATCAACAAAAATTCCATAGGCTTCCAAATTAAATTATAAGCTTAGAAATATATTATGGGACTTAAATCTTACTTTAAAAATATGAAAATCCATAATAATACCCATAAATTTTCACCTTCGTAACTATTCACCCTAGGTGGAATTCTCCTTTTTTAGGCCTTCTCAAGACTTTTTCTCACTAAATTAGCAATTAGCGAAGGATATAGGTTAATTTAGATTAACTAGGTGAAAGGAATTTGGTGGCTTTAATGAATTTATGAAGAAAAAAATAAGGGTTCAAGGGAAGAGGGTTGCATCAAATAGGAGGGGTAAAAGGAGAATATGATAGTTAGTTCAAATGGACTAAAGTCTATCCTTAAGTGGAGATTTTATGATTAGATTAGGGACACTTATCAAAATGGATGGGTAGAATTTAATTTAGGTTATTTTCTCTTTAAAATTTCATAGCTAATGCTACAAATATCAATTTAATCAGCTAATTCTACCATAAATTAACAAAATCAATGTTTTAAATACCTTTTAAAAATCATAATTTATTTCTAAGAGGAACTATTTTTTTTGGGTAAAAATGTCATAAATTAATTTTGTTTAATTACCTTCCAATGTCAAAAAATTCTAAAGCCAATTCCATTTGCTTAGTTGAAATTTTTAACCACCAAGTTATGCTATTTTTGGAATTTTTTGTGTACTTTTGAAATATTTTGTCATTCAACTTCAACTGAGTTACAATTCATAGAACATTGGTAAACAAACCCCACTTGCTTTTTAACCACTTAATTAACTTCAATTTGGTTTGAAAATTTTCCCACATGTATTTTATAATAATACTTCCATTATATAGCTTTAGTGTACCATAAGTTCTAAAAAACATTATTCACTATTTAGGAAGTACTATTCATAAAATAAAAAAATTATAGGTGTTATAGTAGCTAGAATGATTATTTATGCTTTAAATAAATGCCTTTAGGGTCATATTTTGACTCTTAAAATCTACCTTAAGTAATACTAGAATGGACCCACACATTGGTCCTTATTAAATTCTATGCACATAAACCTTTTAATGGGCTTATATGTAACTAGGTTTAACCCCCACTTTCATTGTTCTAGTTTTAAAGCCCTATTTTAGATTAATAATAACTCTAATTTTTGTCCTTTTAAATATTTTAAAATCCTATAAAAAATTAGATGTAAGAATAAATAAAATTTAGACTCAACATGGCCTAAGTCCAAAAACCTTAATTTTTGGATTACATGTTAGCAAGTGGGTCCCTAAGCTTATTTGCTTACTTCTTCTTCTAATTCATCTTTAAATAATATCCCATATCATTAGAACATTTAATCTCATTGAATCCTTCTCAAACATTTTTTATGTCTGACCCTATGAACTTTCAAAATAGCTTGGTAGTACATAGTGACATAGAGTCGTAATCTAATTGGAACTCTACGGATTTAATCTTATTGAATCAATATCGATTCACTAATTAATATATCACTTGTATACAAGTCAAGATAGGCATCTAGACGTGTATTATGACTACCCAAGTGTTATAAAGTTAAGAGGTTTGACATAACCCTTCAATATATAGTTACTATGTTATAAACTCCTTTCACCATCTTTTAACTCATCTAGTTTTGAGTATAGAATTTTGTCAACTCATAACTTAACTGAATATTTCTAATTAAACCTTGGACATATTGTTTTGATGAGTTCAAATTTATTCTCAAAATGGCCTTAGTGAATCCCATTCACTCATGGCACTTTGCTCTTGCCATATATTCTTAAATATAAATTAATCATTAGAATTATGAGATAAACACCCTACTGTAATCTCGGGTGGTGAATCCCTTGTTAATCACTATCCTATCTTTAAATATGTTATGGCATACCTAAACACCTTAATATATATACTTCTTATTTAATGTAAAAGCTTTGGAGTCAAAGTATTTCACTCTATATTTATGAAATTTAGTGATATCAAGTCTAAAGATACTTACACCACTAATATGATAAGATATTTTCACTAAGATAGCTTAAATATACATGTGAAGATCTTATGGTGGGTCTTCGATGTACTTACTTCTAAAGTAAGCATCCGTATATTAACTCTAAGCGTCATTATGTTTATAACTTGTGAGAACTATTGCCTGATCCATTTAAAAAGTATAACATATGCTTATCTATCTATATTAACAATGTCCCATCTTATTAATAATATGATTAAGGATATTTAGATATATCACATTTGCAAGCAATAAGAATCTCACATCATAGACACTTCATGATTTCCTTTGCACTGTGATTATATAACGGGGACTTTATAACATAATTTATGATATTGCAAAAAACTATAAGTAATATATAAAAGTTCCATGTTATAAAGATAAATGCCTTATTTCATTAATTCAGAAGGTTTAAAGACATGAATACTACTTTTTTACATGAGCTCTAGGGCATATTTCTAACAATCTCCCATTTGCACTAGAGCCAATCACCCATGTACTTAATGCCCATTGTATTTACATAATGATCAAACTTTCCTTTTGATTTTTCCTTTATTAGAGGATCAATTGTGCTCTAATTTATGGGGACCTTTTTAATTTTCATATCCTCTCACCAATGAGGTCCTTAATCAGATTGTAACAATAAATAACATGTTTAGACTTTTGATATGACTATGGTGATTAACACAAAATAGAGGAATCAAATTAACAATGCTTAGAACCACTCCAAGTTCAGTAATGAACTTTTTAATCCAATTGACTTTCATTGTTGCATTAGAAGTAGCTATGTATTCTGTTTTATTGGCATGATCCACAATTGTATCCTATTTAGAACTCTTCTAAACAATTGCTCCTTTACACATAATATATACATATCAAGATTGAGATTTATAGTTATCCTTATTAGATTGAAAGTGGGCATCTATATACCCACTAACCTATAAACATCTTTCACCATAAATTAAGAATAAATCCTTAGTCCTTCTCTAGTACTTAAGGATATTCTTGATAGCCATCCAATATTCCTCTATATAATTAGATTGGAATATGGTTATGACACTAAGAGCAAATACTTCATTAAGTCTTGTACATACCATTGCATATATGATAGAACCTATAGCTAAAGCATATGGGATCCTACTCATACACTCTTTCTCTCTTTTTATGTATTAGGCGACATAAATTTAGAAAGGTGTTTCCCATACAACATAGGAATATAACCTTTCTTGTAGAGATCTATGCTAAACCTCTTTAGCATCTTATCTATGTATGTATAATGTGAAAGACCAAGCAACCTTCTAGATCTATCTTTGTATATCTTAATCCCCATTATGTAGTTTGCTTTTTCAAGGTCTTTTTTAGAGAACTATTTACTCTATAAAATCTTGACTGATTAGAGGATAGAGACATCATTTCCAATTAGTAGTACATTATCTACTTACAACATAAGGAAAATCACTTCCAGTAACTTTTTCGTGAACATATGGTTCATCCATATTGTGTGAGAAACTAAACTCTTTTATTATCTCATCAAAACAAATGTTCCAGCTATTAGAGGCTTATTTTAATCTTTGAATAAATCTTTAAAGCTTATAGACTAGATTGCCATCTTTGGCTATAAAACCTTTAAGTTGTGTCATATACACTTCTTCTAACAATTTTCCTTTAAGGAAAGCTATCTTCACATCAATTTGCTAGATTTCATAATCTTAATGATTAGCAATGGCAAGCAACAACCGAATAGATTTAAGCATCCCAGCTAAAGAAAAAGTTTGATTAAGGTCAATCCCATGTCTTTGATGATAACCTTTTGCTACTGATCAAGCTTTATTAGTAGTCAAATTACCTTCAATGTCAGTCTTCTTCTTGAAAACCCATTTGCACCTAATGGTTTTATCCCTTTAAGTTCATTAACAAAGGTCTATACCTAGTTATTATACATGGAATCCATTTTGGATTTTATGGCCTTAAGCCATTAGTATAATTTTGAACTCTTTAGAACCTATGCATAATTAGTGGGCTCATAATCCTCTACAATGATCATTTCTTTATCTTGATCCATAAGAAATCCATATCTCTTCAGAACAATCCTGACCCTAGTAGATCCTTTAAGAACTTATGCTTCCATAATTTCTTCTATTAGCTTATCACTATAACTACTAAAACTTAGATTAGTCAATTAATCTGCTTCAATTTGTGAATCTTAAACTTTATCAAGTTTAACTTAACTCTCACTGTCTTTCATGAGAAACACTTCCTCTAGAAAAACTACATGCTTTGAAACAAACACTTTTTTTCCAAAAGGATTATAGAACTAGTATCTAAAAGTTTCCTTTTAATACCCCATAAATAAGCATATGTTAGACTTATCTTCAAGCTTATCGAACATTATTCTTTTCACTTATGTAGGGTAACCCCATACTTTGATATGTGAAAGAATTAGTTTTTTGTTATACAATATTCCATATAGTGTAACATCAATCGACTTTAATGGAACTCTATTTAAAATATAAACAGTAGTTTCCAGTGCATACCACTAGAAGAACTTAAGTAAATTTGCAAGTCTGATCATAGATCGAATAATATCTCATAAGGTTAGATTTCTTCTTTTAGATATACCATTATAATGTGGTGTATATAAAGGAGTCTATATAGACAAGTTACCATTATCTCTCAGATAACCCTAGAATTCTCAACTTAAGTTTTCATTACCTCGATAAGATTGAAGAGTTTTAATACTCTATCCAAATAGTTTCTCAACTTCATTTCTGAATTTTTTAAATTTTTCAAAGGCTTCAAACTTGTACTTCATTAAGTACAAATACTTATGTCATGAGTGATCATCAATAAAAGTAATAAAGAACAAAAAACCTCTATATACATGTGCTGTCATTGGTTTACACACATATGTATGTATGAGTTCTAATAACTCACTTGCTCGCTCACCTTTTCTAGATTAAAAGTGATTTTGTCATCATGCCTAATAAACAAGGCACACATGTATCATATAATTCATAATCAAATGATCCTAAGTTATTCTCCTTGTGTAACTTAGTCATGCATTTCTCATTGATATGGCTAAGGTGACAATGCCATAGTTAAGATGGCATTATGCTATCTATCTTGGATCTCTTGGTATTAATGTCATGTACTTTTTTATCTTTATCTAGAACATAAATTCCATTACACATTATACCTAAACAATAAAACACATTTTCCAATTAAATAGAATAACCCTCGTTCTTATTAATGGAAATAACAAACCGTATTCAATAAGACAAGAAATTGAAATAATGTTACTAGACAAAGAAGGAACATAATTACAATTGTCTAAAATTAATACCGAGCTTGAAAGTTAAAACAAAATGATATAATCATATAGCTAATACAACAACTCTTGCTCTATTTGTTATGAACAAGTCCACATCTCTCTTTTTAACCTTTTTATTGCTCTTTAGTCCTTGCATAAAAGAAACTAAGTGAGAACTACATTTGGTATCTAATACTGATGTTTGGTTACCAATAATAGTACTAGTATTAATTTCAATCACATTATTACTTAAAAGTTGAAGCAACTTCTTACTTCTTTTTCTCACAAAACTCTAAGTAGGCCTTACAGTTGTGCCTCTAATGCTTAGACTTTTTGAAATTAATCATGTGCCCTTTGTGGTAGTCATTTTTCCAGTAACCAGAGGAGCAACAACGGCTTATATTTCCTTCTTCTTACAAATCCCCCTTTAGGTACCAATTGCCTTTTTCTTGTTATTGTTGTTGTTCTTCTTATCCTTAAAAGAAGATGAACTAACAAACATGACCCCCTTAAAAGGCTATTACTTAATAGCATTTTTAGCTATCTTGAGATATTAATAACTTTAAGAATTATAGATGTGCTCTTTTTCATTTGATAGTTAAGCACAAAACTTGCATAGCTATTAGGCAAATTTTGTAGGATTGAGTATATATTAAAATTTGCATTAATCATAAAACCTAGAGCTACCAAATGCTCTATGTACCTATTCATCTTTAACCCCTGTTGGGTGGCTAAAGTTCCCTCTATCATCCTATAGTGGAATAGGGTATTTAGGATTTTATTTCTTTTTAATCCTACTTTACTACTCAAATAACTCTTTGTGGTGAAGTAGAATTGTAGGAGCATCCATATGCTTATGCTATTTCTATAACTCAGGAGATAGATGCTAGCATAATGCATGAAGTAATATCCAAGTATTCTAGGTGCTTTAGATATGCTTGTTGCACATCAATAGGAGAATTAACAGCAAGGATAGTGCATACTAGTCTATCTATTGCATAAGCTAGTTTTTCACTCCTCAAAACAATTTCAAGGTTTTTAAGCCAATCTAAGAAGCTGAAAGACATTCTGGCAGTGATACTGCATATGAAAAAAAAGGCATGCTATAGTATGATCATGTATTTGTATGCAACATTTTTAAGGTCTTAAAAAATCATGCATTACTCATATTATTTTGTTCCAAATCAATATACCTCACTAATTGATCTAGGAAAGCCCTTTAGAAGCTCTTCCATTTTGGCTAAGGTCAAAGCCTTGAGTTTGCTTAATAAGCCCAACCATTAACTAAATAGTAGGCATCACATGCTAATTGCATTATATGCAACTACTAATCATTAGGTCATCAACATATGGTACATATGTATCGCATAAATAATTTCCCAATCTTTCCTCATGATTATTTGCCTTGAGTATGCTTAACAAACTAATAATCATGCTATGATGGACCTTTTAATATGATTTAAACGTATCCAATGTAACATGGGCTTTAATGTGCTCAATAACACAATACTAAAAAGAACTCTAGTTTAACTCATATAAATGAAAGGCTTGCAACTCTTATATTATTGATGGATTTCATCCATTTTAACACTCATGACACATGATTAGTGCTTGCTTTGGCATGCTTATGGATATTTAATCATATTAAATCATGCCTTTAGATTTAAGCACATTAAATATATATAATCTACTTATGGACTTTTACTATATTAATTTCCTAATCCAAGGAAGATAATTAGGCTAAACCCTAGGTAGCATGCATGAATTACAAAGCCAAAAGGAAATAAAGAACAATTTTATTTATGTCTTCTTAGACCTCCTTGGTGGGCCTTCTTCCCTAATTTTCTCCATGTATTTCTTCTTCCTATTATAAACTTAAGTAATCTGATTACATCATATATAATTAAGAATATCTCATGTTACATGTGACAAAAGTTACATGAGAAGAGATGTATAAAGAGAAATGAGAGAAAAGGCTAGGACATGATGGCCCAATTTTACCAATGAAAAAATTCATGCAATCCATATCAATCATGTTAGTCTTAAGCCCATAACTAGTCATCATTCCAACCATTCACCCATAGCATGAATATCTAAGGCATCACATACATCAAATATTGAAAATGTGCATTACGATTGAATTCTATATAACACTTATAAAACTAGTATCAGTTCATTTGTTTGATCAATTAGATTTTATTGCTTAAACATGGAAAATCAATCATATTTATCATGTAATTTTATTTTAATTAATCTTATTAAAATAATTAAATCACAATTCCATGTTTATTTATTTCTAGACCATTTAGAATTAAAATGATAAAACATCGTAAAGCAAGAAAATAATTTTGTGAGTAAGGGGATATACGCATAAAAAAAATTAGCTATGTAACAATGTCAATTTGATAACACTCATCACAATTAGATGAGACCTATTTATAATCCTTTTAATTAATTTAAAATTCTAATCCTATTGGAAAAATAAATAAATTTAGGATCATAATCAAATTTCCACTTGAAATCACAATTTCATGTCAAAATTTCGCCCAACATCTCATCATCACCAAAAATTTAGAAATTGACCAGATAAATCAACAATAGATTTAATTAAATTAATTTTATGATGATACATGACATGTATTTCCAAAAACAAAAAAAAAATTCAGCCATATTGAATTTTATTTAATTAAAAATTTTCAAATAATTGATCACAAAAATCAAATTTGAGTTGACTACAGAACCATTTGCAACTTGAACTATGGAAACTAGTCCAAACCACTTTAGATTAGCTCTTATAGCCATTGAAATATTTTTGAATTAGTAATAATCAATTTTATCTTGAAAATTTCCCTTGAAAGTCATGAAACTCATGGAAAACCAAAGTGAGAAAATCAAACCATTTACCGAACAAAAATTGTAACACCCTTACTCGATCTTTAATTAGACTAGATAAGTGTTGCTACCTTCTTGAAGGTCACTTTCTTAGTACTACCCCTCTCTATATTCATTTAACTTCTATGGATGCAATAACCTAGTTACTGATCTGATGGTATTTTAATGCCATCTACTTACATTAAGCTTTTTATAATTGTAATTAATTGAAATAAACACTTTATCAAATGTTTTCCCAATTTATAGAAATTTCGATAGAATAACAACTGCTTAGGTGAAAAACCAAAACAATTTTAACCTATAGAAAAGCACTTTTATAATTATTTTCTATCATCTCACACTTCTTGAACCCTTCTAGTCCTCTAGATACTCATCCTAACATTAGACAATCATACACACAGGGGTCTTAGACCTGTATATCATCAAAAAAACATACAAGCATATATATACCAATATATATATCTATCACCTAATTTATCAATTATTGTCCAAAATGTACCAAAATATAATACTTAACAATTTTACATGACGGGGCCCTAACTCTATATATACATAAGTAGCCTCTACCTATCAAGACTCAAAAGAGAATAAGAAAATATGCCTAAAGAACTAGCAATTATACTACAATTTAAGGCTGAGTAGTAGTCTACTATCTTCTACCAGTGCATTGGAATACCGACATGCTGAG
>CANXYI011959837.1:0-10478 GCA_948208565.1 Hura crepitans
ATGTACACAAAATATCCCTATTATTTTTGAGCTTTAGGGCATGCATCTAACAAGGGATGCATAGAAAAATGATAGCAATATTGTAAGCATCACAATTTTGATCTAAGAGGGGAAGTCCACAGAGTATAAGATCAAGAAAGATGAATGCTTGTATTATCATCATCAGCTATGTATGCTAGATGTGAAAGATATAAAGGAGCAAATTTTATAAGAAGCCCATAATACACCTTATGCTATGCATCCTAGTAACACCAAGATGTACCAAGACCTAAAGCCTTTGTGCTAGTGGCAAGGCCTGAAAAGAGATATGGTAGAGTTTGTGATCAGAAGCCTTACTTGTTAGCAAGTTAAGGTTAAGCATCAAATTTCTTCTAGATTGCTTCATCCTATAGCAGCACTAGAATGGAAATGGGATAGAATAAGACTGCTCATTACATACCTTTACGGATGGACTATTCTCTTGAGAAGCTTGTAGAGCTCTATATAAATGAAATAGTGAGGTTGCATAAAGTGCATCATATATGATCAAGACCTGAGGTTCACATTAAGGTTTTAAAAGAAGCTATAAAATGCCTTAGGCACTCAACTTAACTTTAGTATGGCATTTCAATTATAAACACATAACCAGTCTAAACAAGCCATTCAGGTAACCTTTATACTTGAGTGGCCTTGATACCAAGTTACTTATGATGATTATCATAGAAACATGTGTTTTTATAAATGTTTGAGGATATGTTGAGAAGTTGTGCTATTAAGTTCAAAGGGAGTTAGGATCCTTACCACTCTTTAGTGGAATTCACTTGCAATAACAATCACTAAGTAGGCTTAGGTATGGCACTTTATGAAACTTAATATGGGAGGAAGTGCATAACACCTCTTTATTAGAGTGAGCTGAGTGAGAACAAACTGATGGGACCAAATTTGATTAAGGATGTTAAGGAAAAATTTAAGATTATAAGTGGCATGTTGAAAGCTTCATTTGATTGCCAAAAATCATATACAAACTTAAAGTGAAAAGACATCAAGTATGGAGTTGGTGACAAGGTTTTTCTTAAGGTATCACCACGGAAGAAAGTACTTTGATTTATCAAGAAAGGTAAGCTAAGTATGATGTTTGTTGGCCTATATAAGATAACTAAGCATGTAGGATCGATAGCCTATAGGCTAGCTTTACCTCCAACACTATAATATATTCACAATATGCTCTATGTGTCAATGCTAAGGAATTATAGATCAAACCCATCACATGTGTTGTCTACTAAGGAAGTAGAGATATAGTCAGATTTATCATATGTGGAAAAGCTAGTGAAGATTTTGACTCGAGTAGTAAAAGAGCTACAAAATAAAATAGTGCCTTTAGAGAAAGTGTTGTAGAGGCATCACAAAATTGAAAAAGTAACTTAGGAAAGCAAAACTCAGATGTGAGAGCAATATCCATAGCTATTTAAACCAAGAAATTTTGAAGATAATGTTCTTTTAAGAGGGAAAAATGTAACACTCAAGAATCTCAATGTTATAAATAGTACTTCCTAGGATGTGAATAGTATTTCTCAAGACTCAAGTTACACTAATGCTATTGAATGGAAATATTAATCATAATATAATTTTTACCAAAATATGGAATGAAACGAAGTCATTAAGATAGTTAAAAACAAAACTAAGGTTTTTACGGCAGTCTTAGGTATAATGACACAATTAAAGTTGAATCATAAAATATTTTGTTTTTGCTCTAATTAAATTGGGAATGGTATAAGTTGGTAATTAAATATTCCAAATAGTTCACTAATATCAAAATTGGAATTTTTTTTAATATCAAGAAGTATTTTATAAAAATCAAATGAAGATTAAACGTGTTAATTCAATTTTTCTTTATTTTCGAGTGTAATTTTTTCGGGCCAGTTGATTTTTATTTTAAGTGGATTTATGGATCTTTATAGGATTTAAGGTTTAGTATGAGAAAATTATTTTTTGAAAAGAAAAGAAATGGAGTAAGGGGAAATAAGAGCCATTAGATCTTATGTGAGAAGATTACGGCCTTTGGATAAGAGAGAGTTTAAAAAGGTTAAAATTGGCTAATTTAGTCAACTATAGAATAGTTATCTTCCTCCCCCTCGCTCCCTTAAGCTGATAGCTTTTTCCCTCAAGCCTCTGTTCAATTTTTCTTTCTTTTGCTTTAAAATTACTCTAATTTTCCACATCTAAACATCATTTAGACATCTCTAAAGCATGATTATGGTGTTAATTTCAAAAGATACGGTGTAGAATTGATGGAATTTAAGAAAACATTCTTAGTTAAATAGTAACCTATTTCTAAGTAAGTTATTCATTTGAGTCTTTAATATTTTTCTAAGATATTATGGGTTTCCAATAAAGGTTGTCAAAGACTATTTTGAGTTTTAGAGGTGTAAGATTTTTATTATTGACTTTTACATATATAGATAAAAAAAGAAAGCTAAAGATTAAGGGAAGAGTAAATAAATGGCTTCATAAAGCTTTTGAGAGTGCTTAAAGCATTATTAAGTGTAACCATTATAATATGCTTGGAAAATATGTGTTAATGTTTGAATTGAAGGCTTTATGTTTACATATGAATGAGATATGACGTGAAAATTTGAGTTTGGTGGTTAAGTGATGATTAATACATGAGTTAATGAAGTAAATTAATGAAATAATAAATTGTATATGTGACCTTAGCATGGGTTGAATCTTATGTTGTTAGATGTATGCTTAGTTGAATGTCGTATATGGGTGTTTAGGTTAATTTAAAAAGAGAAATGATGTTGTAAAGTATGAATTGCATACTAATGTCATGAGAAGCCAAAAGTAATTATAATTGGCATGGAAATGATAAAAATGTTTTGAAAGATTATATGCTTTAGTAAGTAGTAACTATGTCAGAATTAATGAACATAAACCATGTTTAAGCATGCTAAAGTATAATGATAATTGAATATGGTGGATGGTCAAACAAATTATGGTACATACTAATACGTATTATGTGTTTTAGTGACAATATGTTATTACTATACATATGGCATGAGCATAATGAATTATGTCTATTAATTTTATAATGATTTCTATCTTATACACCTAATCCTTGGATGTCAAAGTGATATCACAAGAAATGATAAATGTGGCATAATATGTTATGGCCTTAATATGTTTGTTTAGGTCAAATGGCCAAAGATATGGTTTTAGATGCTAAGGTATTCTTGATAAGATATATGAGATGGTTATGCTCAGAATATGCAAGTTATGGCTTAAGTAAGTTGAGAATGTGTATATAAGCTTTGAAACATAAATAATGAGATATATGTAAAATCTCTGACAAAAAGATTTTAGTTACTTTTATTTGATCATCTAACTACTAAATGATATTTATAATGTATATAAGCAATATTAAAATATATGAAACTAAAATTACAATGATGATGGCCTATAAGAGTATGACAACCTAGTCTGGATAGGTTAACCAGTTAACTCAGGCATTTAGCAACTATTGGGGTACCTCGATATCTGACTATGACCTTTGGGCTCGTATTATGTGTTTTGGGTCTATATCATGACCTTTAGGTTTGTCTTATG
Source organism: Hura crepitans (assembly GCA_948208565.1). NCBI lineage: Eukaryota > Viridiplantae > Streptophyta > Magnoliopsida > Malpighiales > Euphorbiaceae > Hura > Hura crepitans. Next base: position 3,586 of record CANXYI011959837.1, read on the forward strand.
GCCTTCATGTTTGTATCAAGACCTTTAGGTCCATAATATAACCTTCATATCCATATCATGGCATTTAAATCGTATATGACCTTTGTGATTCATCATGACCTCTGTGGTTCACTATGGCCTCTATGGTCCGCTTCTCTTTTTATCTAGTACTAGGATATTGTCAATCGACTATAAGTAAGGAAATTGGGATAAGTTAATGAAGAAATGTATAAGAGAAGGTAAATAAGCAAATAATAAAACCTGTGTATCTTGCATGAGATGAGAGCAATGTTTTGCATAAAAATGATGAGAGTTTATTGCATGCTCATATCTCTTATTGACATTTCTTACATGTGTCATATGAACTATTATGAATGTATATTACATGTGTATGTATGAAACATGTTATATTGGTTACACATGTTGGGCACTATGGGTGTCACACTTCTTCCCCATGGAGTCACCACTGTGAGTAGGACAAAGCTCATAACAATGGGGGTTGTTAGGGGTTGCCATTCAGTGTAGACCAAGAACTAATAAACTTAGCGTAAGTGTTTTAACCAAAGATATGGACTAATCCTTTAATAATCAAAGAATTTGATTTATGGTTGACACTTAGTAATCATTAGGTCTTGTAATCAATGTCTGCACTCTATATTAACTAGTGAAACCATGTTCTCTAATGCAAAATGCAATTTCGTAGGATCTATATTCACATCAAGTAAATAAATAATATAATTAAGGTAAGATAAATTGTTAATTCGTAATAAAATATGTTATGAAACTTTAATTGATGTAACTAGTGCAATATATGATATAATTCTCCCAAAAGCATGCCATTATTCATATATGAGTTGGATAACATGTTTATGATTCAAAAGTATGATTTTTGATACTTCTATTATGCAAATTTTTGGGAATAAAGATTGAAAATGAGTTTTATGCAAAATTAACATCATATCTTATAAGAAAAACTAATTTTTATGCATCTAAGCCTATGTATGTGATTACAACACATTATTATGATTAAAAGAATGAGTTTTGGCCCTCAAGACTTACCAGTAGTGAATCTTTAAGCTCACGAATGAATTACTCATAAAGAAATACCAAACTAGTAGGTTGAGTCTCCTCTCAGATAGGATGATTGCTTTTAAAGATTCATAATATTTTGAATTGACTAAAAATATTGTCTAACTCTCAAGAAATTATTGGAGCTCTCAAGGATTTTAAGAAAACACTTGATTTGACAAATTCTTGAATTGTCTGGTTAATTTATTATTAATTCTTATTTTTAGTGTTAGTTTGGATGGTATTTATAGGTGCTGACCTTAAAAAGTTCTGTTCAAATTTACCATATAGTTTCTACTATTTTAGGTCTATTAAATGTTGTTTGTTCAATTCCACCCAAACTCTAGGGTTTTAGAGACTTGGAATTTAGATTACAACAAGATTTTGTGGTTCTTATCATGTTTCTAATGGTATAGTTGCACTACTATTTGAAAGAGTTGCATGATTGTAAGTATTACTGTGCGATGGTTTGTTCAAAGGGTTATAATTTTGGGTGCTTCTTTTAAGGCTGATAGGTGGGATTTGTTCTCTTGCTCTTTCATTTTTTTTTTCTTTTTAGGATTGTTCTTGAGTCTTTTTGTCTTCTCTCTTTTTCTCCTTAGGGATTTAATAATTATCTTACCCCTAGGTGTGGCTTTTGGCATTCTTTTTGTGTCAATAATCCATTTGCTTAATTCATGAATCTAGTTATCATCATCAAGCTCTTTAGAACTTAAAAGCCAGTGCTTACAGTGGCCTAAGAAAGCAACTTCTTTAGGCTAAAAGTCATAATTAATGAATTTGGTATACAATTATTTCTCCCTTAACTTCTATAATATTAGTCTCCAATGCTCATCATATTTTTCCTTGTTCTTGGATTGTACTAATATATCATCTATGAACACTATTACAAATGATCCAAGTAAGGATGAATGACTCAATACACAAGGTCTATAAATGTTGCTAATGTATTTGTCATACCAAAAGGCAGCATAAGGAACTCATAGTTGTAGATTTTATGTATGTTTTATCAAGGATAAGGTGGTTAGTATTTAGAGTTACCACCTAGCTTTACACTAGGACCACTGATCTTTTGCCTTCAAAGGGTTTGAAATTATATCTTATTTATGCCCTAACAATATACCTTCCTTTATATTCTTACATTTATCAATCTCGTATCGTACAAGTAAGCATTGTAATTAAAGCATTCATATCACTTTTTCACTTAAATAGAATAAATTGCAATATTCATAATACACAAAAAGCATAAGTATAAATGAGCATCCATAAATTAGGTCATTGAGTAGTTGTTATATGACCTAACAACTATCCGTAATTCCTTTTGAACTAATGACAATTAACTAACTCCCATCTCTAGGAGATTGGCCTTTGTTAAAATACATTTTTATGTGACTTTTATTAATGAAAAAATCAAAAACATTTTATTAGGGAAACACCAGTTAATTGGTAGAAAATCATTGATATGAGGTTAGGCTTTTGGTACGTAAAATAAGTTGTTTAATCTAACTATTACAACCCAAAATAGTCAAAATAAATAAAATGGTACAAAACTAAATAAACAAATAAATAACAAGCTATTTGGTCCCATCTCTGCATTGTTAAGTCCATGCAGAGTTATTACACCTCTAATTAATATCCATACAGACTACAATATGTCATGGAAGCAATGTCTACCCAAACCTCATATCCAGCATGGACGGTCAATTTTATACAAATCAAGGAAAGAAATTAGTAAAACAAATAATGGTCCATTAGGACCAAATAATAGCATTGAAAGGAATAATAATAATAATAATAATAACATGTGCAATAAAAATATGGATGATCATGACACATGCCTAAATAATGATTATGAATGTGAAGGATGACAAACTAATCATGCAAAGGAGAACATAAATTCATCATACTAACTTTCATAAGAACTGAATTTCAAAACATGTGTCCTTGCAAACTATACTTCTCCTAAAAGAGAGTCTGTGTCGGCCATAATTGAAACATATATTCTTCAAAACATACATCCGTGCAAACTACGACCCTTATGAAAAGGAGTCCATATGGACTACACTTTATTCTAGAATATCAATATGCATATTAAAGAATGGATTACTCATACAACATGATAACAATATAAGGGCATGATAAAAAGGATACATTAAGACATAGCATATAAAATAACAACAGAATGTTATTAAATAATAGTCTACATAGATGTCAAATCATGCACATATTCAAATATTAACTCTGTATGGATCTTATCATGCATTAAGATAAGTTCATATGATTAGAGTGTCAATTTCAAAATGATTACATCATTTTAATAGGCAATTACATAGGATAAAAATAGTTCAAAATGATAACCTACTTCTATAATCAATGAGGGGATTACATAGAATCACCTCATATATTAATTAATCAAGGGAGATCATTGGTTTATGGAAAAAAAGCACACTTGATTCTTGCTCATATCTGACCTTGTAAATATAGATGATAGTGATAAATAAGACAAGCCTTATATCTGACCTTGTAAATATGCTTCATGCAATAATGCAAAGGTTAGGTTTTAGAATGAAAGATAGTTTTTAGTGTAAGCTAAGGTTTAGTAAATTGATTCTTGCTTTTGAGTCATAACCTAAACTCTCAAAATAGTAGGTTTTGAGCTTTCAAAATTCTTCCCCTAATTCTCACAAAAGAGAGGATATTTATAGGGTTGGTGGATAGCTCTCTAATCCAAAAGAGGTAAATTCCTAGTATGATTAAGAGATAGAGTCCAAATAGGAAGTTCACACTTCTAAAAGCTTTTCGATGATAGGTCCATATGGACTATGGTCACTAAGTCCATACGGACCTAGGTTTTAGGTTCATCTTGGCAATTCATAGGCCTTAAGCCTAATTTTAGGCTGAGTTTATTATAGTCCATATGAATGTGGGCTTTAGTTTGTCCATGTAGACCATGGGCCTACTATTCTAGGCTGGGTCTTGGTTGGTTGGTGCGGACCTAATAACATCAAGTCTGAGTAGACTTGTACCAAAGTGATCCATGTGGACTAGGGTTCTAGGTTGATTACTTTATTGCTTAAACTTATCGCTAGTTATCATCATAGGCCCAAAATGTAGGGCATCTACAGTTGCCCCCACTTTAGTGTGCGCTGTTAAAATGTATAAATTAAAATAGTGCATAACAAAGTAAAAAAGGAATACTTACCTATATTGCATGATATGTTGAGTGTTGGATTAAGTTGAGGGTTTATCAAATTGGCATAAAGTAGAATTCAAGAAGTTTAAGATGATGCATTAATGTGGTTAGAATAATATGTAATTGAAACTAAAGAGAATATATGATGATTGTGAATTAGCATGGAGCTAAATCCATCATGCAATAGAAGTACTGGATTAACTTGGTGTTGAATCCATAGTGATGTGATAGAAATATTGAATTAACATGGAGTTGATTTTGAATGGCAAATGTATGATATTATAGATTAACAAGAAGCTGAATCCATGATAGAAATGTAGTAAAAATGTCAAATTAATGTGTAGCTGAATTCGAAGGTATAATGACATTCTAAATTAACAAGAAGCTGAATCCATAAGAAAATGTGATAAATATGTTAGAAAAGCTACTGGATAAACATTAGGTCAAATCCAAAAGATTGCACATGATGATGAGGTTTAGACGACATTAGATTAACACGAGGCTAAATCCATCAAAGAATGATAGAAATATTGTATTAATTAAAAGCTAAATGCAAATAATATTTGGGTTGGATCCATAACAGCATGAGTGAAGGGTTGTTGTTAGCATCCTTTCCTTAAAAAGATGAGGTTAATACTTAAAGCAAGCAAGGCCCAATTCTTCAAAGATTCACAATTTTCCATGAAGACAAGGATGTTAAGGAAAAGGATTTTGAAAACCTCTAATAGAAGAAAAAGTAATCAGGCCCTATTTTCTAATATAATCAACTAATCTTTAGATTTATTAACATGTTGTGCTTTTAATTATTCATATTTGCTAGATAAAGATGGATGGAAGGGGTAGTTTGATGTTCAAGGCAACTAAACCCCACTTGGTGGTTTGAATGGATTCAAAAAATGATTCCTCCCTATTGACTCTCCTTTTTTCCAACTTTTAAAGACAAAATTGTAATGCCCATAAGTTGAGGCTCCATGAATAGTGCCACTATGGCCGAAAAGTGTTTTTGGAGTGTCAAGTGACCTTTATAAGTTTTGAGGTAAGGGTACTAGTCATGAAGCTCTAAGGAGCCATAAAATGATGAAATTGACTTCATTTAAAGATTTAACAGAACTAATAAATTATTTTAGGCTATAATTTAATAGGTCATAGGCTTAAATAGAGTTAAGTAGGGAATGACCTAGGATGTGCCCGAATAGACTTAAAAATGTCACACCCTGAAGGTTAAAAGTTCCCCTGAGTCCATTCATGAAAGAATTTTTAGATTTTGAGGTCATTTTTAAAATTTTCTAAATTTTGAGATTTTACACATAAATCGAGGCTATTGGTTAACTGTCCTATTGGTGGAATTTGGCTGTGAAATTTTAAGAGCCCCTAAATGGGACCAATCAAGGATTTTTAAAGCAAAAGTGATGATTTTTGGATATATGAGTGACTTTTAAAATTCTTCAAATTTTCTATTGAAACTAAGCTATTTTGGGTTACTCAAGTGGCGTGTGGGCCCTACCTGTGCCACCTAAACCACTATAAAAAGGCCAAGGTGACACATGGATGGCCACTTGGACAAGCCCACTCACTTTCTACCTTTCTTCTTTCTTTCTTCTTTTGCTGCAGTTGACACCATCTTCAACCCAAATGTCCATTTTTATCATTTTCTTCAAGCTTTTTCTCAAGTCTATTACCACTAAAAATCATCTTAACTTATAGGGAACTAATTTGTCAATGTAATAGAGGCCATAAAAGTGGCTAGAATTCAAGATAATTCATAGAAGCTTAAGGTGTCAACAAAAGAGGACCAAAAGGGTAACTTCTTATGTGTAAGTGTTCTAGCCCTTTTTATTTTATTTCTTAGGGGATTTGATGCTTCTAAGAGTAGTCATATGATTAGAATTTGATTTGGTTGAGTGAGTATTTTTTTGTGTATTTTTGTAGGAGGAATGTCATATATGGAAGTCAAGACTTAAAGGGAGGATTTTGTGATTTTTTCAAGCTAGAAGAGTGGATTTCAACACCTGTGGTATTAATAAGTACATATAATCCATTCCAGGCATGTGAAGTTGAATTACCATGGAAAATGCTTAGGAACCTTGTATGGAAGTGGTAGATTAAGTGGTTTATGTGTGTAACTTGATAGACTAAGTGTATAATTAAGTTAATAGTGTGTGAAATGAATGTTTGGGATGATGTTTAGATGTAAAAAAAAAAGCATGAAAGGGTGAGTTCCTCACTTGGTCGAGAGCTTTGTGTAGGTATGTGTGGGTGTATATGGCTTGAAATGGTGTTTTGACATGTTAGTTGATGTTTTTAGCATGAATAATAATTTAATTGTTGGTGTAACTAGGGAAATTGTGAAGTTTTAGTGGGTGACTTATTTTGGCCGAGAGGTATGTCTTGTATGTGAGTGAGTGTGTGGGTTGTGTACATAATTCATGGAATAGGTTTTGGCTTACCAATGGATGGCATGTGAAGTGAATATGAAGAATGTAGTAACTTAAGATTTGTATATGTGTGTTGGTAGTAGGGTCGAGGCATGTTATAGGTTATATTAGTCAAATTTGCATGGTAAAAGTATGAATGATATGTTTAAGCATATTGGTGTAATGTCTAAATGCGCATGAATGTGTTTAATTGAGATAGAAAGCATGATTAAGGCAAA
>CANXYI011959890.1:0-13241 GCA_948208565.1 Hura crepitans
TTTATTTATATAATATATATATATATATATATATATATATATATATATATATATATATATATATATATATATATATGCATATTTATATATATATATATGCTCTAAACTTATGCTTTTTAAGAAAATGGCTATCAATTCATATAATTTTTCAATCTTGGCATATATAAAAAATTCTAAGTTACATTATTTATTTCCATAAATTTCTTTGCACACTTATACATCTAATTTCCTCATTTAAACATAAGTTAATAAAGTTTGAAAGGCATTCATACTTTCCCTAGTTAGCATTTCTCGACTTAACATTCTTTTGAATTTCTTTCAACAAGTTCTTCATGTTTACATCTATTTAAAATTCACCTAATTAATTATTTAAATTATGATATTTCAATGATGTATATTTTCCATCCTTATCTTGTACATTTGAGTTAAAATTTAATATCTCAATTTTTCACCTTTACATATAGTTTAAATGCTAATATATCACTTAAGCATCACCAATCTTCATTTTGATTATGCAATTTCATAAAAACACATGCTTACTATAAGCATTGGCTTCTAAGTCCTTAATGCCTAATGATGATAACTAAAGGTATAGTAGGCGTGTAATGGCCGAAAAATTTTGGTGTTATGAATAGTACTTCCCAAGATATGAATAGTATTTTCTAAGGTCGGGTCATACTAATCTTACTAAATGGAATTACTAATCATAACATAATTTTGGGTGAAATTTAAAGTCAAAACAAAGTCATTTAGATGGTTAAAAATGACCATTAAGTTTTACAATAGTTTCATATGAATAGTAACTTAGTTTTAGCTGAATCGTAAAATATTTAAAAGTTGCTAAAAAAATTATGGGATTAATATAACCTAATACTCAAATATTCCAAATAGTTCATTGGCACCAAAATTTGAATTTTTGGAGAGTAGGAAGTATTTTTACTAAAATTGGGTAACTATAAAAATTACGTTTTTTATCTATTTTTTGTGACTTTCGAGCACAGATTTTTAAAAGCTATTAAGGTTTGAGTTATGGATTTCTATAAGTCCCTCGATTATCAAAAACTAGGCAATAAAAGCTAAAAAAATTAGGATTAGTATAAAAGGGTTAAATTCTTGGTCAAAGGAAGAATAGTTCTCTTCTTCCTTAGACTAAGAAGCCGACGCCACCATTAAAGAGGTAAGACCCATTTTTTATCCTCCAAGCTCTATTTTTAGCTTGTTTTGTCCTATCCAAGACCTAATTCCACACCTCCACAACCTCTAGGTGCCATTTCTACCTCGAATTTCAAGAGAAATCGAAGGAAAAACTCAATTTTCAATCTCGATGAATAATGTCACAAAATTGATCGGGTAAGTTTTTCTGAGTTTTGATAATTTTCCCATGTTCCCTAGGTGCCTAAGAGCATTTATATGTTTTTAGTTTTCCATTTTATTCTTCAGTTGATTTTCTACAAATTTTTATATGTCAAGCTTGTTATGAACAGTTGTAAAAATAAAGAGGAGACAAGATGAAGGGAAAGGAAAGGCCTAGGTGATCCTCGTGTATGTATTTTGACTCTACAAGTAAGTTCAATCAAAATAATTTGTCCAAATTTATATATGCCTTAATATGTACATAATGTCTATGTTAGATGTATGCCCTAGAGCTTATGTAATAGGGTTATATTCTTGTGTTAAACCTTACAAATTAATGTAAAAGTTATTTCTCTTTATATCATGGTACTTTTATATATTACTTACAATTGTTTACAATGTCTTAAACTCTGTTATAAAGTCCCGACTATAAAAGCACAGTGCAGAGGAAATCATAAAGTTTTTATGATATGAGATTCTTATTGCATGCAAATGTGATATACCTAAATATCCTTGATCATAGTATTAACAAGATGTGACATTATTAATATGGATAGATCAACATATGCTATACTTCTTGATTGGATCAAATAGTAGTTCTCACAAGCAATAAGCATAGAGAGCTTGGAGTTAACATGTCGATGCTTACTTGGCAAGTAAGTGCATCAAAAACCTTCACATGGATACTTAATCTATGTTAGTGAAAATATCTCATCAGATTAGTAGTCCAAGTATCTTTAGACTTGAGATCACTTACTATCTTAAATATGGAGTGACATACTTTGACTCCAAAGCTTTTACTTTAAATAAAAAGTATACATAGTGAGGTGCTTGGGTATGGCATGACATATTTGAAGATAGGGTAGTAATGAACAAAGGATTCACCACCTTAGATTATAGTGGGAAGTTTATCTCATAGTTCTAATGAGTAATCTTTATTCAAGAATCTTCGGCCAAAGTAAGATGCCAAGTGTGAATGGGATTCACAAAGGGCATTTTTAGAATAAGGGTGAAATTATCAAAATAATATGTCCAAGACTTAATTAGGCATACTTAGTTAAGCTTTGAGTTGACACAAGTCTATACTCTAAACTAGATGGGATAAAAGATGTTAAAAAGAGTTTATTGCACCATAACTGTATATAGATGGGTTAAGTTAAACCACTTGACTTTCTAGCACTTGGGTAGTCATGATGCATGGCTAGATACCTCTCTTGACTTTTTTACAAGTGATATATCAAGTAGTTAATTGATATTGATTCAATAAGATTGAATCTATAAAGTCCCAGTTAGACTAGGACTCTAATTCACTATATACTGCTAAGCTATTCTAGAAACGTATAGGGTCAAACACATAAAAAGAGTTTGAGGAAGATTCAATGAAATTGAATGTTCTAATGATATGATATATCATTGAAAGATGGTTTAAGAAGAAGAAATAAGCAAATGGGTTGGGGCCCACTTGTAAATGAGAAGTCCAAAAAATTAGGATTTTTGGAAAATCATGGTTTTTAGACTTAGACCTTGTTGAGTCCAAATTTCAATTGTTCTTGCTTTTGATTTTTTATGGAATTTCAAAAGTTTTAAAAGACCTTAAATTATAGTAATTATTAATCCAAAACCTGGGAGTGCCACAGAGAATTAATGAAAGTGGGGCCAAAGCAGATTGCATATAAACCCTTTAAAAGGCTTATGTGCATAGAACAGAAAGGGGCCCAATTAGTGGGTCCATTTTGGTCTGACTTATGGCTGATTTTAAGTGTCAAAATCTAACCTAAAAAGGTTTTATTTAATGTATAAATAACCCTTATAGCTATAGCCACCATATGCTTATTTTTTATAGTAGAAATTGCTGCATAGAACACTTGAAAACATAAAAATTTCTTCTTCTTCCTTCATCCGCTTGAAAATCCTACTAGCACCTAGATTTTTAAGTTGCTCTCTTCTAAGAACTTCTTGTGTGGATTACCTTGGAGATGTTCTCAGCTAAGGATCACTGTGGTTTGTGACAACCCGGTGTGAAGACCAAAAGAAAAGGAAAGGTATATATTGGAATCGCATAAGAATTTACAGTAAATTCTTATTCTATGATTTCCTTTAATATAAATAATTTTATTTTTTAATTTTTCAATGTTCCAACCTTTACTGGGGTTCCATGGATATTTCATTTCTGCTAGTCATGAGTCTATGGAAACCAATAATATAAATGTGTATGTTTATGGATATTTGATTGATTATGCTTATTAATGGCATTTAATCATGTTTAACGACAATATGGAAGTGTGTTGAAACCTTTAATGACATTAGAATGTATAGGAATCATGTATGTTGATAAGATGTGTATGGCTTACATACATGTATGTGTATGTTGTATATTATACACGACAATTATGATGTATGACCAAGAATAGAAATATTTGTCTATATGGATATTGAATATAATGTTGAATACATGAAATAAAGCTTTTGAGGGCTTGGAGGCATGATGGCCGAGTAGCCATTTGATGAATATATGAATCTGTGTTGCTTTATGTAAACATGTAATGAATGGTGAATGATGTTATGTATGTTAATGATCATGATAGCATGTATTAAGGCTTGTGATATGAATAAAATATGTGTAACATGTTAAGGGATGTTATGGTTGAATGGCCTAGATGCATGAATGTATATGTATATTGTTATATGATGTGTGCAAAAGATGATTCATGTATGTGATTGAATATGTGACCATTTACATGTGAGATAAGCTATGTTATGTAAAGAAGTGAATGTATTATGCATGAATGAGTTTATGATTTATGATGTATTTAATTATGTGTATGTTTAATATCAAGCATGATATGGATAATACATGATCATATGCATGTTTATGGTCATGGCGAATTGTATTAATACATGTAACGAGAAAATGTGTTTGGTTAAGCAATCATAATGGCTTGGCTTAATGGTCTATGGTAATGGCCATAATACATTTGAGGTAATTATGAGCATATTATGACATGATGAGTTGTCATGATATGAAAATGCATTGAATGATCAATTATAAAATGTGAATGGATCTTTATATTCCTTATATTAAATGCATTAGATATGTGTATAATCTAGGATCATTATGTTAATGTAATGCATATAGCATTGTAAGAAGTTGTAATGGCATATGATTTTGAGTATGTTCAGGTTGATGCCTAAAATTTCTTATGCTATCTTGGCTGAACCATTCGCAGGATATGATGATATCTAGTTATGAGTTCATAAATAGATGGCATTATGAATTATCATTTTTACATGTCATGATATAGTAAATCATGTTTAATAATATGGAAAACTTATGATATTGCTTTTCCTAGTTTAGTCATTAGTTGGCTAAACCATTTTAATCAAAAACTACATTAAGAAAAATTAATATAGTAAAATTAAAAATAAATGGTTAAAAGCCTATGTAAGTAAATAGCCTAGTGGGATAGGTCGACCAGTCAACTAAGAGTCATAGTAGCTACTAAGGTACTACGATACCTCCATAGCCTTCGAGTTGCAATGTATGAACTTTCAGGTTATTATTATGTCTTAGTGTTCAGGTCTGATGTGTTAATCTTCATATCTTATTTTTCTAACCTTTAGGTCTGATACATGTCAATCATTAGATTTTAATTTTCTTACCTTAGGGTCTAATGCATGATGACCCAAGAGTCTATGCTTTTTTAACCTTTGAGTCTAATGAGTGTGGGGCCTATGTGGTTTCGAGGGCTTAGGTCATCCACTTGATACTCTGTTATCCATAGTATATGTGTTTTCTTAGTTATAGGCATAATTAAGGACATAATTTAAATGATTTCATAATGAAGAAGGATAAAATGGATTTTATGATGCGTTATGTTTAGAATTATGCATGATGTGTATGAATAATATGTGATTTCATAATACATAATGTTATGATTCTAGTCATGTTTTTGTACACACATAATAAGTATGACTTATGCATATCATGTGATTATTAGCATGTTGATAAAGGGATATAATAATGTATGATGTTTATGGCATAACCCATAAGTTATTTCAATTACGCCACTAAGTTATTACTTAGCGCATTATCTATTTTTGCGATAGGTAAAGAGACAATTTGAGCTGAAAGCCTCGGATCACCAATTTATCAAGAGAAAGAAGATTCTTTTGGTATATTTTATATATATATATATATATATATATATATATATATATATCTAAATTTTTGAAGTATAAATAGAAAGCCCTCATATGATGTAATTTATGGGAATATGGGCCTAAGCTAGATGTAAATGTCAATTTTTGGATTTTTAAAGTTCGTAACTTATTTTAAAGTTGATTCTTTTAAACTCTGTTGATTGTATGCTACTTAAATTGATGTATGATTTGTGATGTTGTGTTGTTGGTTTATTTTGGGGTTATCAGGAGGGTCACAAGAGATGTGGATTGATGTGAAAATGTTTATATAAGTGCATTTTATTATGCAAGTTACTATTCACAATTGGGTTATTGTCTTGGTACCTTCGTTATGCTACTGAATTTTCGACACAAAATTTTTCAATGTGGAATCAAACCTAAAATTTTGAAAAGTTTTTGATAACCCATATTTTTATAAAGACTTATTTTATTAATAAAGTATTTAATTATGTTTTAATGATTTAAGATGGTATAAGTGTTTGGGTAATGCATTTGTGTGTGCATTCCTTATTTAAGTGTAGCAATCGGATCGGGTAAGGTATGTCACAAGACAAATGCCTTTGCAATGGAAGATATCAAAAAAGTGAAAAATTCTCTCTATTAGTTTTGTGTCTTGAATTTTCTAGTGGACCCAAATTCTCCCCCCTCCCCCTCTAGGTATAGAGTTGTTGATTTTTATGAGAGCATTGTAACATGGAATGGTTGATTTTGAGAGAGACCCACGACAACTCGAGGAATAATCGCACAGTAACAAGGAACTATCAGGAAGTAGTGTTAAACTCTATATGGATGTTTTTCTTAGACCTTGATTATAAAAGGAAATTTTTTATTTGAACCATACTTTTGAGCTTTTAAAAACCTAGAATCTAATTGGGAATGTATCATACAAGTTCTGATTAGCTTTTACATCTAATTTAAAGTTGGAAAAAGATCCAAACAATTTTGATTAACACTTATAAATAGCCTTCACCTCCCATCATCAATGACACACATAATACGCAAGAAATACTAAATATTCAAGAGTCAAAGTCTTTTGAGAGCTTCTATTAGTTTTTAAGAGGTTTAATATTTTGAATATCATTAATTCAAAAAATTAGAGATAGTATTAAAGTTATTATGAGATTTTAGAACTGTTCAAAGGGGTTCTTAGAGGAGTTTTTTGATGTTCTATCAACACAAATCATTCATTTAATTGAAGCATCATTGTTGATAAGTTTTGAAGGCTAGAATGTACATTATTCATCATGAAAATCATGTTTTCATAAGTTTCATGTCATTAATTACATTAAAAATCAAGTTTTCCAACAAAAATACAATTAAATGTTTTAATTATTCATCATGAATATAACTTCGATTCTTTTTCACATAATTTCTCATAGGATTGGTTGATTAACATTGTGTTTTTAAGCTATAATCATGTTTCCATTATGCTAATAGGTTTAAGAGCATCAAAATCATGCTTTCTCATGAAATACAACTTTATATTTTATTTATTAATAGTAAAACTCACTTTCAATCTTTATTTGCATAAATCTATAAGGCAAAAGTTGTTTAAATACATGCTTTCATATTATAAATTTGCTTTCGAACTCATATATAAGTAATAGTATGATTATATAAGGATTATATTACATATTTAAATAGTTATATTGATCAAAGTTCATATCATGTTTTATTACAAATTTATTATTTTATTTTATAGCAATTATATCATATACTTAATATGAATTTTAGATTTTAAGAAATTACCTTGCTATGGTTTCACTGGTTAACATAGAGAATGCACATTGATTACTACATGTAATTATTATTAAGTATCAATCATGAATCTAGTTCTTTGATGATCAATGGCTTATTCCTTACCTTAGGTTAAAACACTTACACCAAGTTCATTGATTCTTAGTCTATATTAAGGGGTGACTCCTAATAATTCCCTTATTGCAAGCCTGTCTAGCTCAAAGTAGTGACTCCACTGAGGAGAAGTAATATCATACTTCTCAAAATATGGTTGGCATTACTCATTCCTCAATTCATGTGTTGGCACTTGTATTAAACTTTGAAACTACAAGTGTCTATCCTATATGAATACTATGAAATGCTCAAGTTTTCAAATAGCTTAGCATGTAGGGTTTATGTTCCATCATAGTCCATGTCTAAACCTCAAAGCCTCATATAAGATAAACCCTAAAACCACACGTAGGTATCCTTTTTGTTGTCCTGAATTTAAACTTTTTATAATTTGGTTTAACTTGAAGTTTTCTCATAAACACCTTAGAATTCTAAGGAAATTCAATTATCTCTTTTCTCCACAATAAGAGCAGGTTATGACTTACTTTAAATAAACTCAAGTAGCTAGAATTAAAATTCAATAGGTAACGCACCATGAGTAGATACATATGTCCTAATTGAATTATAAGTTAAACCCCAACTAGAGTCGGAGTAATAATGTTGGAAGGATCATTAGTTGTTGTACCATATAACTCATGTATACATGTAGTCAAAGAAAAAATGTGCCTTTTCTTATTTTTTTCAACACCATTTGCATTACATCCTTTATAACTATATCCCAACTACCTTGTATGGTGTTGCAAAACATGAACTCATTTTTCACTCAAATTTATGGAATTGCTAATATATCCATCACTCATAAGCCTTGTACCTTTAGGTATATCAAATAGTAAACTTATTAGTCATTATACCTTTGATTACGAAGAAACTTTAGGAGGGACCTATACTTGTGCGAACCTTTAAGCCTTTAAGACTAAACTAAAAGCTAACATAGTAAACCTAGTAACTCTTCCTAGGTTATATGACCATAAGAGATATCTATTATCACTATGAATGTGGTGTAGGCTTGTTGCATGTTTAACTTGTTTGGTATTAGCCAAGCTGGTTGGACCCTTTTTTATATGGATGGGCTAAGCCTAATTTCTTTTCAAACAAGACATAAGCACTATCTAATGTTCTAGGACATTACTATTGTATACATTTTAAATACGAAATAGTTTGGCCCAAGCTTGAGTTTAGCATACCTAGGTCGGCCCACTTGGGAAGGAATGGCTAAATCACATATGCAACTTTAGTGCTTTACCCATATAGAAATTATATACACATACATTATAAGCCCACACCTTGTAGTCATATATCATGCTTATTCATGAATATCTATATCATAAATCTGTACTTTCAATCATACATCTTTATATAAGGTCATGTATACATATATCTAGTGAGCATTGTGAGCTAACATTTTGTAAAAATCGATCATCTATTTTCATGCATGTGTACATCTACACCATATTAAATTCTTATGCTTTCACTCTTACATGCATAACATATATCATTAGAGATATTCCATTATCACCTTACCTAGATTTAGGCATACCTTACATTGGCACATATCATGCATCACACTTGTATCGTCAATATATGCCACACATCATGCTACATCCTATATTATCTAGCATAGGTATACCATACATCCATGCATTGACATATGTCATCTAAAGTACTAGAATTGTTACACATGCTCTCTTTAAGAATAGGTATGAATCATGTAGGCTACTAAAATCATTTTAGAATAGGTATATCATGTATTCATGCAATTATACACATTAAAATAACTTTTACCTATACCTAAGTATACATCATATGTCTCCTACACCATATTAAACTTTTGTACTCTCATTCATGAGTCATTTGGTGTCTTATAAGTTTAAATATATGTTTCATTAATAGGTATAAGTTCATATCCTTACATCATCTCTCATGCTAGTTAGGCATGCATTCATGCATCTAACATTCTATAATGGTCATAGTTGTCTTCATGCCTATACACTATCCCCTTTGTAATTAAATGTGCATATATTAAACATAGTGTCAACATTTTGTGTAATTTATTTAATTCTGCCTAACACAGAATAACCATAGTTCATCCTTAGAACCATGCATTCTCATCAATCATACATATAATTATATATCATGAAAACTCATTTTGTATCTTTTAGGTATAAGTGTACCATGCATAAATGCATGAGCATACATCATACATCATTCACACATGAGCCTGACATAACACACACTATTAGAATCACTCTATGTTAGAAGTATGCACCCTATTCTATTTTACCTAATATAGATATGTCATGCATTTGTGCATTGTCATGCATCATACATCATTAGACTACTTAAATTGTTCTGGAATTAGCATATTAATATGCATTCTCATTTATGCATTGCATATCATCTTTTACACCTCATCCCCTTTACATTATTTAGTATTGTGTGTCCATTAACACCCTCTCCCATATAAAACACCACTAGGGTCACTTATCCTACCGTACATGATGAGTTTCATTAAAGTCATTTTAGGAATGGATTTATACATATCCTTGCATCACATATTACCTTGCATTCTATTTTTCTTTTACCTTTTCAAAGCCTAAGGACAATCGTACATTCATGCATTAGCATGCATATTGCATCACATAGACTTATGTATGTATACATGACAAATTAGTTTCATTTTAGGAATAAGAATATCATATGGTCAGGCATTAAATTTTATTATGCATACATCACTAGGATCCTTCCAAAAATATCTACATCACATGTCCACACATTAACACACATCCTATTGAGCCTCTATGATTAGAAATGGCCTACATTTAGAACATTAATACCTCTTCTCATAGACATATGTATATAAGGATTACTTTAGGAATAGGTGGATAAAATGTATCATTAGAATTATTTTAGAAATAGGTGCACCATACATTAGTTTGCATCATACCTTGTAAGATTGTTAATTACTTTATAAATAGGCATAACATGCATTAGCTTGCATCATGGCTTATAGGATCATTGTAAATTAATCGGGCATACATACATCATTCATCATACTTATATGTACATCATTCATGTATGGATAACACACAAAGATAGTTTATATCACTCAAGGATATCATGTGTCTATGTATTAAGCACCAACTTGTACCCTTGGAATCATTTCTCTAAGAATCACCTCTCATGCATTAGCTCATATGAATCATCATACTACTCCTTTACATAGCCATATATAAATCATACATGACACTAAAGATAGTCCACATTTAGCATCACTTTGATAACATCATACATTCATGCCTCAATCATGCATACATAGTCAATAATATCAAAAACATTTTGTGTAAAGTGCCATGCCTCATGTAAACTCTTAGGTCAACCATTAACCAAGCATGCATGACATGCATCACTAGGGATTATTTTAGGATTAGGTGAATTACTCATCTATGCACTGACATACATCATTCTAGACTCTTGTGCTCATGAAGTATACATGCTTGCACAACATTAGA
Organism: Hura crepitans; assembly: GCA_948208565.1. NCBI lineage: Eukaryota > Viridiplantae > Streptophyta > Magnoliopsida > Malpighiales > Euphorbiaceae > Hura > Hura crepitans. The sequence continues at coordinate 10,911 of CANXYI011959890.1, forward strand.
GATATTTTTCATTTTGCACTATTTTACTTAGACATCATGCATTTATGTATTGAGTATCTTGAACACTTATGCATCTAGCCATATACATGTAACATGCACTCTTAGAATCACTCTACAAATCTACATCATCTCATTCAAACATAGGTGTATCATGTGTTAACATGCATCATGCAATATACTAGTCTATTGTACTCTCACTTATAACTTACATAATTAAAGTTTTTCCCATCAATTAGGCAACAGTGTAAACTTAGGCATATGTACTTAAGGCTTTACCATGCATCATAATGCTTGAACTATACATATCTTACATCTTGTAAAAGTAATATACTAATGGTTTCTTTTGGTTTTAAAGGTTATCCTTTACTTAGACTCCTCAAGGAAACAAACTCTACCTTTTTTCCCAAAAGATCTAAACTAAGTCACTTCCATGATGAGCAAACTCACAAACCTTAGCACAATACTAAACCAAAAAATGACCTAAACTAAACATTTTTAAATTCCACAAATACCACTCTGCCATTCATTTAACTTTTACTAACTCAATAACCTGGTTACTGATCTCATGGTATTTCATTGCCATCTACTTATATTATACTACTTATGCCTATAATTAATTTAAATAACCATTTAATCAGGTGGTTTACAATCCACATAAATTTGGCAGCATAACGGCTGCTTGGGTGAGAAACCAAAATTTTTAACTTACAGAAAAGCACTTATATAATCACTTTCAATCATCTCACACCTTTTAGACCCTTCTGGTCCCCTAAAAACTCATCCAACATCATACAATCATACACACAAGGGTATTAAACCCCTACCTCATCAAACTTGCATAAATATATCCTATATATATACATCACCTGTTTTATCATTTACAACCCAAATTGTAACAAAACATAACACTTAATTATTTGCAAAATTGAGCCCCCAACCCTATGCATACATGAGTGCCCTCTAACTTTTAAGACCTAAAAGAGAACAAGGAAAATATACCCAAAGATTAGGATAGCTACACTGCAACTGAAGGCTGAACAGCAATCTACTTTCTTCTACCTGCGCATCAAAACACCGATATGTTAAGTATACACTTAGTAGTGAATTTAATATAGTATAAATTATATCATGTAGTCATACAACACACACAATACAACCCTTTTTAATTATGCATGCTCAATATATATAATCTTAATTATAAATGAGTTAAACCACATTAAGTCCAGTTCAATAATATGGCATTACTCATATTAATTATACATCATATTACATATTTTTTGTCCTAATTAAAAATGTATATTTTGTCTGTCATATTATATCTTTATACCTTTTTATTTTGCTTAGGCCCATACTGGAGAGACTACACTTTAAAACATTGGATAAAAGGGATCCAAGTTGTGCAGTGGCCCATATTTTAGACCTTGGTAGCTACACATACCTATCCACCCGATAGCAGGGATCAATTCATAAGAACCTCCCAATACTGGTATGGTAGGGATCAGTCCTAGTAGACCTTCTAACAATGGGGATAGCAGGGATCAACCCCGTTGAACTTCCCAATATCCCAAATCTCGATATCAGCTCATGTGGATAGCAGGGATCAATCTCATAAGACCTCCAAATATCCACTATAGTACGAGTAGTAGGGATCAATCCATACGAACCTTCCAATACCTAGGATAGCAGGAGTTAGTCTGTGTGGACTTCCCAATGACCCTGGATAATAGAGATCAGTCTGTGTAGACCTCTCAATACCCAAGTGTGTAGGGCTCATAATCAGAACCTCGATGCCTACACCCACCATATCATACACATAGGCAATGGCCCACATGGACCAAAACCCCTAGCAGCTGTAATTCCCTAGTTAACTGATCAACCCATCCAGTAGGTGTCTAACTGATATGGGCCAATACAAATTCCCATTTTACATTCCTAGTTATAGATCTTTCAATGTATGCTCATTTCAATCACTTATTATCATGTTATTTACGTGCACATTTCCATTATCACACGACCAATAGTTAAAACGTATTGCGACCATCATTACACTATTCTTTTGGTTAAATGCTTATAATCATGATTCTACTAATTAAGCCATATAGTGTTTGATTCATGTTACTACATATAAACTTACATAACATCACATAAAACCTACGCATTGTTATCATTTCACAACAAATAACATAACCAATTTCTTTTTCCCATTTCTAACATTTGCCTTTCACAATTTACATAATTACATGTACCATTCCTACATAATGTCCATTAACTCTCACCTTATATACCTCACGACTAATCAATGTTCAAGTATCCACAATTTATTTCTTACCA
>CANXYI011959892.1:0-13318 GCA_948208565.1 Hura crepitans
CTAACTATTTTCACTTTTTCTTTAGCCTTTCGAAGCATCTCAATACCCACAATCTTACTTTCTCTAGCTTCTTTTGAACACAACAGAGTTCTTCATCGTCTACCATACAATATGGTGCCATTCCTAAGCTAGACTGGTAGCTGTTATTGTAGGCAAACTCTACCAAAGATAGATACTAATCCTAGCTACCCTTAAACTCAATAATATAGCCCCACAGCATATCCTCCAGTATCTGTATCACCCTTTTTGACTGCCTATTAGTCTTAAGATGAAATGTTATGCTGTAAGTCAGTCTAGTACTTAATGCCTCCTGTAACTTTTTCCCGAATTTGGAAGTGAAGCAAGGATCTCTGTCTAAAATAATAGTCACTAGCACTTCATGTAATCTAACTATCTCATCCATATACAATCTAGCCAATCTTTCTAAGGAGTAATCTATTCTAACAAGGATAAAATGGGCTATTTTAGTTAATTTGTCCACTATGACTCACGCAACATCACATTTTACCTTTAGTCAAAGGTACGCCTATCACAAAGTCTATAATTATTTTCTCCCATTTCCACTCTAATATTGCTATAGGGTGCAGTAATCCTGAAGGAACCTGATGTTTACCTTTCACTTGCTGGCATGTTAAACACTTAGTGACATACTCTGCCACCTCTCTTTTCATACCAAGCCACTAATAATGGGACTTTAAGTCCAAATACATCTTTGTGCTCCCAGGATGCATGGAATAAGGAACCTCATGTGATTCTCTGAGTATCTGTAATCTCAGGTCATCTGTACTAGGTACACATAACCTATTCTAGAAGTACAGGTACCCATCCTCTGTTAACTCAAATACTACGGCCTTCCCCTCTTTAGCTTTACTTGCCATCTAAACCAGTTGGTCATCTTTCATTTGCCTTTTTTTAATTTGTTGTTTAAAGTATGGCTTCACTTGTAACTCAACCAATATAGCATCTTCTGGAGTGTACTACAACTTGACATTCACTTTTAAAGCCATCATAAACTTCCTACTCAGAGCATCTGCCACCACATTAGCTTTCCCTAGATGATAATTAATTAGGCAGTCATAATCTTTGAATAGTTCTAACCATCTTTTTTGTCTTAGGTTTAGCTTCTTCTGAGTCAGGAGGTATTTCAAGCTCGTATGATCTGTATATATGTAGAACTTTTCTCCGTACAAATAGTGCCCCTAAATCTTTAAGGCAAACACAATGGCAGCTAATTCAAGGCGTGGGTAGGGTAATTCCTCTTATATGGCTGCAATTGTCTTGAGCCATAAGCCACCACCTTTCCTTCTTGCATCAATACACACCCCAAATTATTTAGTGAAGCATTACTATACATAAGAAAGTCTTTACCCTATTTAGGTTGAATTAGGATAGAAGCCTCTATTAGCATCTTTTTTAATTGCTCAAAACTGGTTTAACACTTATCAACCCACTCAAATCTCACATTCTTTTGAATAAGTCTAGTCAAAGGAGTGGCAATGATGGAGAACCCTTTTACAAATCTCCTATAGTACTCAGCTAACCCAAGGAAACTTCTCACCTTTGTTACATTCCTAAGTGGTTCCTATTATAACACTACCTTCACTTTACTAGGATCAACTTTGATTCCCTCAGCTAAAACTATGTAGCCTAGAAAAGCAACTTCCCTCAGCCAAAACTCACACTTATTGAGCTTAGCATACAACTATCTCTCTCTGAGGGTCTTATAAACACCACCCGAAGATGTTGTTCATGATTTTCTTGGCTTCTAGAGTACACCAGGATGTCATTTATGAACACCACCACAAACTAATCAAGATAAGGCTAGAAAACTTTATTCATGAGGTCCATGAAAGCTGTTGGAGCATTGATGAGCTGAAATGGCATCACCAAAAACTTATAATGCCTATATTGGGTTCAAAAGGCAGTTTTAGGGATATTAGCCTCTTTAATCCTTAGCTGATGATATCCAAATCTCATATTAATTTTTGAAAATACCCATGCCCCTCTCAACTGATCGAAGAGCTCATCTAACTTAGGTAATGGATACTTATTCATCATAGTCATTTTATTCAACTACCTATAATTAGTGCATAACTTGAGTGACCCATCTTTCTTCTTTATAAACAACACGGGTGCTCCACAAGGAGATATAATGGGTTAGATAAAACCCTTATCTAGCAATTCTTGTAATTGTATCTTCAATTCTTTTAACTTAGTAGGTGCCATTCGATAAGGAGCAATAGATATTGGACTAGTACCAGGGTATACCTTGATTTCAAAATCCAATTCCCTCTGAGGTGGTAAGCCTAGTAACTCATCAGAAAATACATCAAGAAACTCAAACAATTGGAATATGGCCCAAATCAAAATTAAGAGAATTTAGGTCAATAGTATAGGCTAAATATGACTCACAACCCTTTCGAATGAGTCTCTATACCTTAACAATAGAGATCAGATTATTCACAAGACTACTTTCACCATCCACTGTCACTAGCTATACCTCTATAGTCTGAAGGGTTAACTTCTTATGTTTACAATCTACCATGGCTTGGTGTTTAGTCAACCAATCTATCCCTAAAATTACATCAAACTCATTGAAGGGTAAATCAATCAAATCAATAGAGAATCTATACCCTTGCATCTCTAGAGGGCATTACCTATACACCTTGTTCACCACCACAGATTGTCTTATAAGATTACTAACTCTAATGTCTACATCAACATGCTAAGCTTTAACTGCCTATTCTGTGCTTATACAGAGCATACATAGGAATGTGTAGAACTGGGGTCTATCAAAACCAAAATTGGAACATCAAATAAATAGAAAGTACTAGTTAGGATGTCTGGTGTTGCAGCCTCTTCTCTAGCTCTGACAGCATACTGCTTAGCTGGAGCACAAGCCTCGATCTTAGTGCCATGATTGCCATTAGATGGTTCTCCTTTAGCTTGCCTCTGACCTCTGCCCTAAGGTATTACATTAGATGCCTGGGTCTGAGTACCCCTTACTTGCCTCTGAGGACACTCTCTTTTGAAATGGTCTCTAGCACTACACTAAAAACATCCCCCACATCGACTTGCTTTGCACTACCCCCAGTGCTTTCTCTAACAAGTGGCACATGTGGGAGGCTAATTCTTATTGCCTATTGTACTTAATGTACTACCAACCTGATGAGGCAATCGAGGTCTAGCAGTTGAAGCTTATTTTGACCTCTGGGTTTCTATTGGTCTTGCCCTTTGATACCCTGTCTATTATTGAGACCTAGACTGAGACTGTGTTTGAGTCTGACCCTCTCTCATTTTCTTCCTATCTCTTAATGCTACACTAGATTATCCCATAGTGAACTACCTCTTTTTTTGGGAGAGGTCCCTCTTTTCTTAAACCATTTCTTCCATATTATATGCTACTGATACTAACAAAGCAAAGTCCCTCTCTCTAATATAAGCTAATTGCTTTCGCAGCTCCATATTTAATCTTGCCAGAAATCTTTTGCATTTTTCCTCCTTATTAAGAATAAATTCCTCTGCGTACTTTAGGAGTCTAGTAAAGCCCTTCTCATATTCTGACACTATTCTCTTTCCCTGCTTCAGATCTAGAAATTCTTGTCTCTTTTTATCCTTATAGGAGTTAGGTATGTATCTCTTTCTAAACTCTTTAAGGAAAAATTCCCAAGTTAACTATGCTGGTGTCTTTCATCTCTTAGTTGTGTTCCACTAGTTATGGGCCTCCTTTTGTAGAAGGTAAGTAGCACATTGCAAATTCTCCACCTCAGTATAGTTCAACTGCTCCAAAACTCTAAAAGTACTATATAGCCAATATTCAACACTGGCAACATCATCCTCCCTTCCCCCTAAAAAGTCAATAGCTCTTATCTTCCTTAATATCTTTAGGGGAGTCTTCTATGGAGGGACAAATGGTGGAGGTACTAGTGTTGGAGGAGGTAGAGGTGGTGTAGCAGTTGTAGAAGAGGTATGTCTAAGCAAATTTACTATTTACTGTAACAAGGCAGGTGAGGCTTCAACCTATTGTTGGCCAAGCATTAGTGGTAGTGGCTGTTATGCAGCATCACTCAGTTCAAGTATAGATGTATTGCCTACCCTTTGGATTGTAGTTTGTGCAAAACTAGCCACTCTTCGACCCTTCTTTAGGTGCCTTATTAGCTATAGGCATACTACAAAAAGGGAATAACTTATTAGCCTCAGGCAGTGTAATAGTTTAGAGGAATTGGAAACTTAAATATTTGCACTCATGTACTTGGCCTAGGAATATTAACCTATGCTCTGATACCATAAAATGTAACACCCCATACTGGATTCCCTAAGAAACCCAATAAGCGGTGCACTTCCCCCCAGGTCACCCATCCTTAGATTCCTCCCCTGGTCATTCATTTTACTTTTACTTATTCTGCACTATTCAATTATATCTGACTCTAAGCTCCTTCCTATCTATTCCTACAGTTTATTTAGGTTCATATCATTATTTTTATGTCATTACAGGGTGATTTTAACATAATCAAACATTTCCTTAAAATCTAGCAACATAACGGCTTCCCGATCACTATATCAAAATTTTTCTATAACCTGTAAACACTTCTATAACATTTAACACATCTCCTGGATCCTTCTAGTTCACCAAATATCATCCTCTCACTATCAATAGCCACACAGCAAAACTCAAGCCTCAGGCCATAACAAACATGCACACAGAGCCTCTGGCTTATAGATCACATACATTTAACATGCTTACACACAAGGGTTTACACGGATTATAATCATAAAGTCTAATTATATATATACATACATAATTACATTCTTGAGTCCTTTTTATATACATCATATTCTTTTACCCCACACCTAAGTACATGAAGTGCAAAACTGTACATATAAACACTATCAACCTTCTTAGACTTATCCTCTAAACTCCTCGCACGCTTTACCAGGCAATGTCCTTGTTCTTGGTACTTACACATTGAAATAGGTATACTGAGTATAAAATACTCATTGGTGAATTCAAACATTAAAGAATCATACCAAGCAGTTTATTCATGCATAAAAATTCCTATTCTTATCTTGTCCTGGGATGCAAGTTCAACTTAGAGTATCAACATGTAAAAATAACCATTTTACCCCTAGTGCCTTTATTAGAAATTTATCTAATTAATCACTATAACTCATATAAATTATATATTAGAATTATTATTATTCTTTACATGCATAATCTTTACAACTTAAATTATTAAGCAAGAACAGTGGGAAAAATTACCAAAATACCCTTATGTTGTAATTTATAGTCATAAGTATATCTATTAAGTTTATATAATTATTTTAATTGGCCCAACTCAGGAGACATCCCTGATAGACACTAGATCTAGAGGGAAGATAAACTGATGCAGTGGTCTATTTTCTGGACCTATGCTGCTACACTGGCTCAATTACACTTTGGCACCTAAGGTGTGAATAATAAAGGATTGTCTGCCTAGTAGATTGGTCTGTCTAATAGACTAGTGCAGTGATCTTCAAGGACACATGTCACTGCACCAATATCATATAAATGACTACTAGTAAGGTGGCTATGTCTGCCCAATAGACCGGTCTATCCAACAGACTAGTACCATGGCCCCAGTGGGCACATACGCTACTATACTAGCCCTATTTGAAAAGTAGACAGTGTAGTAGCTACTAAGAATCCCTAAGTTGACTAGTTAACCCATCTAGTGGGTGTCTAACTAGTGGGCCATTTAACCTCAATTAGTGTTCATTTCCTTACTGATTAACTTTTTATAATATTAGAAACTTAAAATCAGATAGTTATGATTTTTATTGCATAATTAAAATTTGGCCCAGTCTAGTATAACCATAAATAGGCCCTATTGAGTGAATTTCAAAAATTATATTTAAGGATTTAAAAAAACAAGTCATTATAACATACTAGGTTGAATATAATCCCATGAGCATCCCTTAAATCTAGGTCATTTGCTATCCAGATGATTTTATGGTTCAGGTAATGGTCACTATTAGAGAGTTATGAGTCATTTCCTTACTTTGTGACAAGCAGTTTAATATTCATTTCATCTTATTTCTAAATGCAGTTTTCACTATTTATCTTATACCTTCATAAGCCTTAAGCTAGCCACACTTAAGCCACTAAAAAGGTGAAAACATAGGCATACATGCCACTACAAATAAACACATTAATATAGCCTTTTTAAGTACATATTTTAGGTACGTTACTCATTTACAAGCCATAGCCCTAAAAGGCAATTACAAGCCACTTTTCATACCTTATTTCTAGCAAAGTTATGTTCATTTTCAAGTCATTTTGCATGCCGTTTAATTTATTGCCTTTCATGCCATCTTAAAATATACATTAATTAAGTTCATGCCAATTCTATACCTTGCATTGCATGCACAAAATCCCATATTACCCATGTAAATTAAGCTTGACCATATGCTATACTTACCATGCCTTCACATGGCACTCATACCTCTTGGTCACTAAGAGATTTATTGCCATTACATGCACTTTAGCCTCACTTATCATAGATACATCTTCACCATTACCATGCTAGCATATATACACATATATATACCTCAAATTATGCATGCCATGCCATTATACAAGCCATACATGCTTCGGACATACATCACACACATATGCACATGCCTTGTTTCACCAAAACCACCCTTCATTCATGTATTCCTAGGCTAACTCTTATTTTTACCGTGATTCACATATCATACATCTAGTATTCATGCCATAACACAAACTCACACCTCTTGACTAAACTCTCCCTTCTTTCCAAGCATGCTCATTTCTATCAATTCACAAGTAATTCCATTTCACATCATCACAAAACCATTAATTTATACCTCAAGCATTACAAACATACATCAAGCATTATTAATATACATCAAGCATCATAAAAATGACTTAACACCTATAACACCCCTTACCCATTCCTAAAGGAAATAGGTAAAGTGAGCTACTTCCCGTGAGGTCACCCTTCCTTGGCTTTCACTAGGGGCCTTTCATTTAACTTTTACCTAATCATACATGGCTCAGTCTAAAAATTTTCCTTACCAGCTCCTATGGTTTGAAATAATCCTACCAGGCATATGACTCTTACCTGCCTGATCCTACAGTCAATTATTAGCCTAGGCTTTATTTACAGCTACCAATTCAGCTTATTATCACTATAGTAGATTACTATCCCAGTCATACTAGGCTATCTAACCCCTAATCACCTACAATCACATGCATGAGTGCCTCTACTCACTTATCATATATACTAGGCATGTAGTAACATACCTGGACAGTCGTCAGCTGCACAACTGGTTGTTTGCTTCATATCCTTCATAGCATCTATCACCTACGCATCGAAAACCCGATACGCTGAGTATGCACTCAGTGGTGAATTTAACCAAATATATAATGCACTATGTTGCATGCAAGCACATAAGAACTTTTTAATAGTATTGGTTATAGATTTCCTAAAACCTTTCCTTAAGCTCTCATTGTATGAGTATTCTCCCAAGGGTTTATATTATTATTTCTATAAGTTGTATATTCTTACCGTTATATTGCTACTTCTACACGTTATAAGTTATTACCATGTTTTAGTTACCAAATCCATATTACTCCATTGCTTATGTATTTTTTTCAAGTATATCTTCACCTTTTGACTTAGTCCCATCTATTGGTTATATAAACATATTGTTACTATCTCTCAGCATTTTTCCTTCATTTCTTTAGTGCCCTATCTCTTTTTAATGATTTCCTATCCAGTTACTAGTGCCTCAATCCTTTTTTCTTATGGGTAGTTTCATTAAGCTTCCCTATGTTTATTTACTCTCATTTACTCTCAGCCTTCACAACCATTCTTTAGCTTTAGTATGTTTATTCCTTAATTAATTCAGTTAAGGTAATTTATGATTTAGGTTTCTCAATCTTTGTCATTGCATCTATTCAAAATCATTTTATTTATCCTTTATCCCGATGGGTTTGGGAAGAACTCCCAACCACTAAATAACGAGATCACCATATACAGTGGCCCCTATTTTAGGCCTCAACTATTACACTAACCCCTGTAGTCTGAGAACCGGACAAGAAATAGAAATATACCTTAGTCCTTATTATGGACCTTGACATCTATATATAATTGTCGTCTAATAGTAGGGACCTATCCATAGACCACTCTTAATACTAGACTAGCAGATAGTAGGGACTCGTCCGTAGACCACTTTTAATATCTGCAAATCATAGTAGCAACAACAATAGTGGATACTAGGGACCCGTCTGTAGACCACTCCTAATATCCATATTATGGCCTATAGTGCAATGGCTCACGCAAAACCTAGGCAGCTGCACTCGCCATACGTAGGCTAAATCCATATAGACTCAGCCTCTAGCAGCTACTAATCCCTAGTTGACTGGCCAACCTATCCAGTCTATGAATAACCCATAATCCCAAGACTTCTATTCAGTACTCTTTCACAGTTAGTATATTTCACACAAATTCTTATCTTTTATTAATCAGTTCACTTTGTGTATTAATCCAGTTTCATTTAACACCTTTTCAATCTCATTACATCACCGTGTCCCTGACTTAGGTTTCCTTCTTTTCCTTAATGTCAATTGATAGTCTTTTACCCCTTTTTGCCCATAGCTCCAGTTTATCTTTACCGCTACTTTGTTTTCATTTTACCTCACTTCTGTTTATGCCCAAAATTATACTTAATGGCTTTTATGTCACATTTTCCTTACATTATATTACCATAAGTAAATTCCCAAACTTAATAGCTAGTTCACATCGTTACTATATTCTTATTAATATTTCCTTCTTGTATTACCAAATAATTGACTATTTTGCTTTATGGATTTCTTTATAACAATTATACTGTACACATGTCTTTAAGTCACTACCACTTATAAATCTCTTTTTATGATTCACAGTATACATAAAATCCATGTATTAATTTCCTTAAATTTGTATTTATACATTATTATGCATTAATAATTTCTTCATGTATCTCTTAATTTATTCAAATTAGCTTTTCAATAATTTATCAGTTCAGTATTTCATTCAGGTTGTAATTTGGTCTAATTTAATTATTTTTCTTCTGTCAAATATTTATTCAAGTTATATTTAAACTAAAAATACACAGGTTATAATTTATTTCATCCTGTCATATTTTTTCTCAATAGTTACAGGTCATCGTAATCTTAGACAGTTATGGGTCCTTTTTACGTAAGGACCACTATTCATTTGGTATGTTTTTCCTCCTTAATTTGTCAACTTATTTTCCTTTTCATTACCTCACTTCCTTATATCTTAAATTTCCTCACTCCATCCAATTCTTTTACACCTAATTTACCCTATAAAATCATTATCTCCATTTAGACATTCTTAACAACATTTCAAAATTTAAGTTCAATCTCGTAAGCTACATTTTCTACTTCACCACTTTACATGCCATGTTTTCATGCCTTTTCTCTACATACATTAGTCAAGTACCTTGTCTTAATAATTCTTCACCTAACCATCCCATTTCATACTTTTCATATACCATACATCATATTGTTCTCTCACTTGCACATGCCAACATGTCATACATCCAATATCATACCATAAATACATATCCATATTATGATATACATGCCATACACCTAGTCATGCATGTCACCCATCATAACACCATCCTATTTTCACATACCAACCATCCATACATGCCTACCATGACATATATGTAGTCATGCATGCAACCTATGCATACACATCCAATTCACATCTCCACCATCCTAATTCATTAATATACATCTCGTACCATGCATTTCACATCCATACATAAATGCATACACATGGAACCCTAACTTCTATACATACACTTACATTTCCATGTCATGTTTTTCTCATCATACATGATAAGTTTCAGTTAAATTCACTTGCAGCAGACTCTTTGTCATGTTGCAGTTACTCCAGAACTATCAAATTCCTTTCTCTCCACCTTAAACCACCATATCTCAAACTTCCATAATTAGTTCCAACCTTTGAAAATTCCTACAAAAATACACATAACTCCAAATTGAATTCTAAAATCATAGGGATTCTTAGAATTTCCTAAACTACCAATACCAAAAATAAAAAATGGGATTTAGGGTCATTTACCTATTTTGGGCACTATTCACCTAAGTGTGAAAACTTCCTAATTTGGACTTCTTTCTTCAAATTAATGGAGGAATTGATGTCTAAGGATGATGGAGACGTTAATTATATAACTTTTTCATGAAGTTTGGGTGGGATTAGGAGAGAGAAAACATGCTAAAAATGGTAGCTTTCCCATGGTTAGTGTCGACTTAGAGCATTTGAGGAAGATGGAGTTGTGGTCACATGTGTGGTGTACACACATGTGTAACCTCTTATGGGTAATGGGTTAGACCCATTGGATTGGACCAAATGGCCACCAAACCAATTTTTAGCATTTTATATCACTTTTTGATTCAAGAATTCATAAAGTATTCCATAGGTTCCCAAAAATTCCCATTTTAGTCCCAAAAATTCTCAATTATAGCCACTAAGGGCCTTGCAAAATTTTAGCCTAAAACTCCTTTGGGAGCTAGGGTCACTATTCACTATAGGCCATTTTTAACATTCAAAAATTCATAAAATATTCCCTGGACCTCTAAAAATTTTCATTTTAGTTTTAAAAATCCTCGCTTTGGGTCCCAAAAGCTTATGTAAAATTTCAAGTCCAAAGTCAATAGTTGACTTTCTAGCACTATTCACCTACCAGAATAAAATATTTCGAAAAAATATTTATTGACCTCAAAAAATTATAATTCCTTCTCCATCATACCTAGTGGAATTTTTGAGGTTCAATATATGATATTTTCGAGACCATCCAGGCACTTCCTGGAGCTATCCCGATCTAACCTCATTTTATCTCTGTAAACAGTAGCTCTTGACCTGAAATGAATTATTGGTTCTACTAAAATTTTTATTTCATTCGTTTTGGCCACTTTTAGCTCAGTCAAAGTTTTTCAGCCAATATGCTAGTCAACGAACTCAAAATGATGGCCCGCACCGCAGGGAACATCACTCGAGCCTAGAAAACACTATTCACACCGTTTGGGTTTTTGGGCATTACACTAACTCACTAAGAAAGCTTCCAATGGGCTTTCCCGAATCAATCAGTGAGGGCTATTGATTCGTAATAAAATAGTTAGAGTAATGCGTGATTTTTTAAAGACCTTAAAATTGTTGCATATATATACATAATCATACTTTCATTTTTCACATGCAGCATCACCACTATAAATGTCTTCTAACTTAAATTTAAGATCCATACTTGAGGCTAATAAACTTATAGGTTCTAATAGTATAAATTGGCTTAGAAACCTTAAAATTGTTTTAAGGAGTGAAAAGTTGGCCTATGTAATTGAGAAACCAGTGCCTACTATCCCTACTGATGATACTTCTGTCGATGAGCAAAAGGCATATCTGAAGCACATAGAGGATATAGATGTTGCTTCATGCATTATGCTAGCATCTGTCTCCTGAGCTAAAAAAAATAGCATTAGTATATCGATGCTCTTATAATTCTGCTTCACCTTAAAGAGTTATTTGAGGAGTAGATTAGGATTGAGAGATATGAGATCTCAAAAGCCTATTCTGCTGTAGAATGGTAGAAGGAACTTTAGCCACACAACATAGGCTGAAGATGGATAGGTATATAGAGCGTTTGGTAGCTTTGGGTCTTATAATGGATGTAGACTAAAGAATAGACTTAATCCTGCAAAGTTTGCTTGATAGTTATGCAAGTTTTATACTTAATTGTCAGATGAACAAGATCACATGTACATTTCTTAAGCTAATCAATATGCTTAAGACTACTAAAGATGCTGTTAAGAAATAGTCTTATAAGACAGTCATCATTATCAGTTCATCTTCTTCTAAGAATAAAAAGAAGAAGAATAATAAGAACAAGAAGAACAAGAAGAAGAAAAAGAAGAACAAGAGAAAGACAATTGGTACCTAAGGTGGGATTGGCAAGAAGAAGGGAAAACAAGTTTTTACCCCTTCGATTGCTAGAAAGAAGACTGCCATAGAAGGCACATGCTTCCATTGCAAAAAATCTAGGCATTAGAGGCACAACTGCAAGGCCTACTTAGAGTCTCATGAGAAGGAGAAGCAAGGAGTTGCTTCAACTTCAAGTATTAATGTGATTGAAATTAATACAAGTACTGCCATTAAGAACCAAATATGGGTTTTGGATACTGAATGTTGTTCTCACTTAGTTTCTTCTATGTAAAGACTAAGGAGCAGTAAGAAAGTAGAAAAAGGAGATATGGACCTATGTGTAGCAAATGGAGCAAGAGTTGATGCATTAGCTGTAGGATCATATCATCTTGTTTTACCTTCTATACTTGTATTAATTTTAGACCATTGCTATTATATTCCTTCTTTATCTAGAAATATTATTTCAATTTCTTATCTTGTTGAACAAGGTTTTGATATTTCCATTAATAAGAATAAGGATTGTTTTATTTACTTGGATAATGTGTTTTATAGTTCAAGTACAATATGTAATGGAATTCATGTTTTGGATAAAGATAAATAAGTACATAACATTAGTACCAAGAGATCCAAGATAGATAACCTGTTGCCTTGGCCATATAAATGAGAAACACATGACTAAGTTACCTAAAGAAGGTAGCTTGGGATCATTTGATTATGAATCATATGATATATGTGAGCCTTGTTTATTAGGCAAGATGACAAAATCACCTTTTGTTAGAAAGGGTAAGTGAGCAAGTGAGTAATTAGAACTCATACATACATATGTATGCGGTCCAATGACAACACATACACGTGGAGGTTTCTTATACTTCATTACCTTTATTGATGATCACTCATGATATGGGTATTTATACTTGATGAAGTACACGTCTAAAGCTTTTGAAAAGTTCAAAGAATTTAGAAATGAGGTTGAGAAACAACTTGGCAAGAGTATTAAAATTCTTCGACCTGATCAAGGGGGCAAACACTTAAGTTCAGAATTCTAGGGTTATTTAAGAGATAATGGTATATTATCTCAATATACTCCTCCTTATACACCTCAGTATAACGGTGTGTCTTAAAAGAGAAATCGAACTCTATTAAATATGGTTCGATCTATGATGAGTCTTGCAGACTTACTTAAGTCCTTAGAGGGGTATACACTAGAAACTGCTATTTATATTTTGAATAGAGTTCTATCAAAGTTGATTGATGTTACACTATATGAGATATGGTAGAACAAGAAACCTATTCGTTCACATATC
>CANXYI011959904.1:0-10868 GCA_948208565.1 Hura crepitans
CTGGGTGATGGATTTAATTTGAGAACTTTGGTTCTCACATATCAATTTTAGGAAATAATTTTATAATTGTGAACCTATTTTATTAGTAAAACATCAATTAATTAAATAAAAATACTTTGGTTATTCTTCCAATCGCATGAAAAATCATTTTCTAATTATTACAGCATTCATGGAATATACAGGGAAATAATTTGACAATAAAAATATATCACATGGCAATTACCTAAAATACATCCTAATTTATTAAATAATAAAAATAAAATTACATTTTGGGGCACCTAAAATTCAATCTAACCAAGAATAGGCAATAAAAAGGAAATCAGCAAAAAAAATACGCAGAACACATAATAAAATAGACGGTAGAAAACAATGGGTCGTTAAAAGATTACTTCACTGAGATTTAATGAGGTGGCCAAAAAAATAACAATCAGATCCCAAATAATCAAACAACTCACATCACAACAACAAAAATAATATATTAGTATGTGAAGCAAAAAATAGACAGACAGAAATAAAAATGAATAGTCTCACAAATATAAAAAAATATTACACAAATGAATTATCAAATTTAACTGGTTGATGGATAAAACAAAACAAAAAATGAAAGTAGTAAAAATGACTAAAATAATATTTTTGTATGCAAACCAAAAAAAGATGGATAGATAGAAATAAACTAAAAATGGACAATCACACAAATATAGAAATATTGCACAAATAAATTATCACATCTAACTAGTAGATGGATAAAGCAAAAAGAAAAATGAAAACAACAAAAATGATAGAAATAATATATTTGTATGTGAAGCAAAAATAAAAAGACAAATAGAAATAAAATAAAAATGGACACTCACATAAATATAGAAATATTGCCCAAATAAATTATCACATCTAACTGGTAGATAAATAAACAAAAAAAAAAGAAAAATGAAAGCAGTAAAAATGATAGAAATAATATATTTGGATGTAAAGCAAAAATAGATGGGCAAGTAGAAATAAAATAAAAATGAGTAGTCCCACAAATGTAAAAAATATTGCCCAATTAAATTATCACATCTAATTGGTAGATGGATAAAGCAAAAAGAAAAATGAAAATAGTAGAACAATGGGTCAGTTGACACACAGAGTATTTTTGCCTTTAGAAAAGAGCTCAATTAGATTAAAAAAATGGTGCTTGAATATTCAGAAAACCTAAAAAAATAGTGTTGGAAGAGTGTTTTTTGCCTTTTTTGGTGTATTTTCTCTCTCTAAAAATTTTCTCTTTCTTTAAAATGACTAATCCCTCCTCAAAATGACCCATTAGGCATTTATACACAATTCCTGAGGTTGAAACAACAATTTTGGGCTTAAAACGGTCGTTTTCGACACAAAACGACCATTTTGGCAATAAAAACAGCCGTTTTGGGCCCCAAACAACGGTTCCCTTTGCGAAAATAGCCGTTCTTCTAAAATAGCCATTTTCTCTTTAAAAATAGCCATTTTGACCTTTTTTTAAGGAAAATTTTGAGATCTTCGATTCAGACATAAAAAAAACCCCATTTATTAGGATTTTTTTCCTTTTCATCATCATTAGGCAAACCAAACATAGGAGCCCTAGAGACTCAGTATCTATACCAAGATCTACTCATTCATACATATGTATCACACAAGTATGAAATATGGGTTTGAAACCTAAAGCTATGGATATAGACATCCTAGTTAGCAACCTGATTAAGAAAAATGTAATTGTGAATGGAATTTATATAAATTGTCCTCTAGTAGTCCAAAAGCAAGTGTTCCCAATTGATCTTATAGAATTACCCTTTAATGAATTCAACATTATCTTGGGTATGGATTGTTAACTAAACACCAAGCAGTAGTTAATTATAAGCAAAAAAGGCTTACTTTAAGACATTCGAGGAACATAAAGTAACAGTAGTTCGTGTAATGACCCAAAAATCCTGACTCTCATGAATAGTACTTCCCGGGATGAATAGTGCTATACAAAACTCGATATACACTAAGTATACTGATGGGGAGTATTAATTATGAGAGAATTTTGGGCAAAGTTTGAAGCCAATCTAAAGTCATTAGGATGGTTAAAAATGCTAAAGAACATTATACGACAATGTCTTGTGAATAGAGTCGCAGGCAAATTTGAATCATAAAATAATTAAAATTTTGCTCAAAATAATCTAAAAATATTATAATCTGATGCTCAAATATTCTAAATAGTCCATTGGCTTTGGAATTAGAATTTTCTAATTTTAGGAAGTATTTTTACCTAATTTTCAGGAAAGAAAATGTAGTAACTTTTCGAGTTTCTTTTATTTTTTGGGCTTAAGGTTTTAAGGATTTTTGGAGGAGGAATTTAAATAATTTTTAAGATAGAAATGATGGAGTTTTGGTTTTCTAAGAGGGTATAAAAATTTTACAAAGTTTTGGGGAAAATAATTTCAAAAACTATAAATACCCATTTCCCTCCTTTTCCCTCCTCTAAATCCCCTCTAGGCTGACAACCCCCTCCTCCCACTCTTCCTTATTTTTTTCTTTTTCCTCTATCATACCCATCTTTAAATATCAAACCTAAATAAAAGAGCATCCCGAGATGAGTCCATGGACACTAAGAATACCTGTTTTGGTGGAGTATCTTGAGGGTAATCTCAAATTCCCTCTCAAGATGAATAGTAACCTCCCAACTCCTAGGTACTTTTTATTTCAAGTTTGATTTTTTTCATGGGTTCCTAGGATGCCGTAAAGCATATAACTAGGATCAAAATAATTTTTTGAATTTCCTAGAATTTTATACTAATTTTTAAAGATTGTATCCTTTTGTATTCATAGGCAAAATGGTAACCCGAGCTTCTTAAGGTAATTAGAAGACTTAGGTGGTTATTGGGTATCCCTTATGATTAAGTTCAGTATGTATAATCACATTAAGTTGGATGAAATGTATATAAACCTATTATATGCATTTTGACATAAAATTGGCATTTAATGATATAATGTGTGTTAAATGCATATTTTGGCATGTATGACATAAATAAAGGATGAATGAGTGTAATGTGATGGTCTAGAGCTTATTATGCATAAGTGATGCATTTTTGTGGTAATATTAAGTAATGATGCACTATGTGAGTTTTATGCATTTATTTATGTTGTATACAATTAATGTGCCATGTGTGTGAAACATTAATGGTACTTATATATGGCATGAATGATATGCTATTGGTGAGTATATGTTGGCTGAATGGCCCTTGAATGATGGCATGTTCATAAATGTGATAGTATAACCATATAAAGTCATTATATGATATTAATGCCATATAGCCGTGTATAATTGGTTAGGAGTATGTGGATGTAATTTTAAGCATTTACGCATGATTTTTAATTATAGATGTGTAAGTATGAGTAATTTAATATCTTGGAGCATGTGGAGGCCGAAATTCATGTATGTAAGCGATATTTGCATATTCGTGAATTATGTACATCAATGACTTAAATATCATATTTTATGCTTAAATTCCATTCTAAGTGTGCACCTATGATGACTAAAATATATGTGTGTGCTTTTTGGTGGCTGAAATCTATCTTGAATTTTTGTATTAGTTATTGCTATGAATATACCCAGATGATGCATGCTTATTGCTAAATACTGATAATATGTGTGAAACAGCAAGTAACACGATCTGCGATTGTTGCATATATCCTTGATGTATTAGACATTACATTGCATGTTAATGATGAAAGTAATGGTAAAATACATGATTATGATGCGGGATGAGTTTTCTAGCTTATACATCTAAGCAATGTGACCATTGGGTGTTCTTAAGCTTATGTAAGACTAAGTTGGCTATGCTATGTTTTGTTTGACACATGCTACTGATCACGGGTGTCTAGGCCTCACAGATGTGTAAGATAGCCATTGTGATGCATTTATACGTGAGGTGACATAAACTATGTTATATGTTAAAATGGTTTAAATGAGATAATCAACTAGTTTAATGATTCATATACAGTTAGACAACCTAGTATGGATAAGTTGACCAATCAATTAAGAATAACAGCTGCAATGTTTACCTTTAGGTAATAAGCCTATGGGTCACTTTTGTTTTTATGCCAACGGGCACCAAGCTTTTGACCCACCATTTTGCACTATCTTGTGCTAGGCCTATTGGCTAATGATATTTGTATCTACAGATACTAGTGCCTCCAAGTACATTAGTTTACACCCCTCAAGTGTTAACACCTTCAGGTGCATCATTATCTGCTATCTAGCCTTAGATAGTTGTCTCTTTAGTATGGGCATAAATTAAACAAATAATAATAATAATAATAATATCAATGTGCAAGCATAATTAAACATAAATAATGTTAATTACAGCTTGAATGATGTATTACATTTAACATTGATATTTTTGGCATAATGGTGGCTTTAACCTATTAATATGATGTATGTGGCATAATGTGGATTTTTATATTCTTATATTTGACCAGTTGGTGCATATAGGGTCTTGGAATTTAAATATGTGGTATTGATGCATAGGTATGGTAATGGATCAAAATGCATGTTGTTATGCTTGTTACCATGTAAAATTGAGTGAGTGTATGTTTTGAGTGATATAGGAGTGTTTTATACGTATGGTTGATTCTTATTCACATTGAAAGCAATTATGCTGTGAGTATGGACTTAATATGCTTTTTCATGTTTTTAAAGACAAGTATGTACTATAATGCATAATTATGTGATTTTCATAATATGTGCATATATATGACTATGAAATGACTCACTTGACTCATATTGCATAATTATGTGCTTATATTGCTATAACAAGTTAAAGTGATTACACCACTAAGCGAAAGCTTAGCGCATTGCCTATTTGTGATGCATAGGAAACAGAGTAGCAGATTAGAGTCAAAGCTTCTACCCCATAGGAGAATGCGAAGGTTACCCTTCTTTGGGTACTTTTGGTTTATTTTTGTAAAATGATGTTAATGTAACTAAAGTGATAGTATTGTAAAAGAATTAATTTTTTTTCATGTGTGAATTATGTGATAACAATGATGATGCATGTGAGAGTGCTATTTGAGTGGAGCTTGAGGCTTTGTGTTTTTATGGTGAGTTTGGAGGGTCATGAGGATCTATTTGATGTTAAGATGTGTTGCATGCTTTTATAGAAGTGTTTTAAATAGGTTTACTATTTGGGAAAGTGTCCCAGTACAGCCGTTATGCTGCCATATTTTTGACACAATAACCCTAAAAGTTGCCTCATAAAATGTGCCATATGGTTTTTAGTGTTTTTACAACTTCATAAGTAAAGAAAATAAATTTAATTAATAAAATTTTTAAATTAATTAGGTTTTATGGGTAGCAAAATCGAATATCGATATGCTATGGTGCTCTCTAATTGCATATGATGTACGAACTGGGTAGAGGGTGCTATATAGTTAGTGGTATCAGAGCTCCAGTTTAGGCTTCCTTCTAAACCTATAGGTTACATAAGAGCACTGTATTACATTTACACTATAACATTTTACATGTAGGGATATAATCTATTCCTTTTACCTACAAGATATAGAGAAGAGTCGTAATATGACTGGAAATGAAGAGGAAAAAGTAGAGAACCATACTCCTATGACTGTTACACAAGGAGGGACACAACTAGAGCATGTGACCTCCAGTAAAGTGAGACATGTTGCACTTAGATAGTAGGGTTAGCTAGCTTGGCTAAAGAATATATTAGAGTCAATCAGGCAAGTAATGGTGGCTACTGCTACTATAGTTGCTACCATACATACAGCTCTACCCCAGTACCTTGAGAGCAGTAGGCTTTCTAGAAGATATACATGGAATGGTTACTAAAGAATGGGGCTGAGTACTTTAAGGGTGAAGAGCTGGATGAGTCTAGTAAAGCTGAGTATTGGCTACATCAAATGCTCAAGATTATGTAGCAGTTAAAGTGTCCTCAAGAGGAGTACATTGAATACATTACTTTTATATTGTCAAAAGACGCTTTGAAGTGGTGAGAGTCCATTACAGAGCATAAGGTGGTTGAGGATCTATCTCTGGAGTTCTTCTTTAAAGAATTCAAGAAGAAGTATATAATCAAGCATTATCTAGATTAGAAGTATTAGGAATTTATGGATTTAAGGTAAAGACATCGGTCCATATCTGAGTATGAGAAAGAGTTTACTCACTTAAGCAGACACACTAAGACAGTAGTGGCTGCAAATAAAGATTACTATAAGAAGTTTGAGAAAGGGTTAAATTTGGATGTTATACAACGGGTCGCTCTGATATAGATCAGGGATTTTTCAACATTGATAATAGCTTGTCATACCACTGAGATGGTGAATCAGCTAAAACAAAAGAGAGATAGCTTTAAGAAGAGGTCCTTTAGCTAAGGACATGGCAAATCTAGTTATACAACTGATAAGAAATAAAAAGGGGATTAGTCCAAGCATCAGTAGGATAAGAATTCAGATCAATCTTAGAGATCAGGACAAGGTTCTAGACCATAAACTCAAATCTCAAGTGCTCCTAAATCTACTGCTGGTAGTGTTTTAACACCAGTTTGTCAGACTTGTCTCAAGAAACACTATAGTGTTTTTTAGAAGAATAAGACAGGAGTTTGCTAGGGTTGTGGCTTTAGAGAGCATTTTTAGAGAGATTGCCCAATCAGACCATATGATCCTTCATAGAAGTAGGACAAGGGAGATATTAGGAGCAAAGTTGGGGCTAGTTAAAAGGACAAGTCAAAGAGTAGAGCTCTAGCCAAACAATATGCCATATGTGCTAGAGATGAGGTAGAGGCCATAGATGTTATAGCAGGTACTTTCCATATCTTTGATTTACTTGCTTTAGTACTAATAGACCCAAGGTCCACACATTCTTATATCTGCACAACACGAGTTGTAGATTGGGGTTTAGTGTTAGATGAACTTGGTTTTAATATGATGGTTAGCAATCTGATAAGACAACATATCATAATGAGCAAAGTGTACAAAGACTATCTTTTGTCAGCATAAAGACATGTTATCTTAGTAGATCTCATTGAATTGTCATTCAATAAGTTTGATCTTATCTTAGGCATAGACTGGTTGTCTAAGTGTCATGCCATAATGGATTGAAAGAAAAAAAGGATCACGTTGCAAGCTAGTGACGTGTTAGAAGTGATAGTGATAGGTGAAAGATTGGATTACATGGCTAATATAGTATCAGTAGTTGTGGCTAGAAGGATGATGTGATATGGTTATCAAGCCTACCTTGCATTTGTGGTTGACATAAAAAAAAGAAGTATCAAAAGCAAGTCAAATTCCTATTGTGGCTAAGTTTGAGGATGTTTTCCCAAACAAGGTACCTAATTTACCACCAGAACGGGAGTTAGAATTTCGAATTGAGGTGGTGCCAGGCACAATGCTAGTTTCCATAGCTTAATACAAGATGGCTCCTATAGAGCTAAAGAAGTTAAAGATATAGTTGCAAGAGCTTCTTAAGAAAGGTTTTGTTAGACTGAGTGTTTCATTATGGGAAGCACTAGTCCTATTTGTCAAGAAGAAAGATGGTTCCTTGAGACTTTATGTGGATTACAAGTAGTTGAATAAACTCACCATTAATAACATCTATCCTTTACCATGAATTGATGATCTTTTTGATTAGCTTAGAAAGGTATATGTCTTCTCTAAGATTGTTTTTAGATCTGGGTATTATCAATTGAGAGTGAAAGAGGCGAACATATAAAAGATTGCTTTCAAGATAAGATATGGTCATTATGAGTTCCTAGTAATACCTTTTGGGTTAACTAATGTACCAACGACATTCATGGAGCTTATGAACCGAATCTTTAGGCCATTTCTAGATTAGTTTGTAGTAGTCTTCATAGATGACATCTTTATGTATTCCAAGAATTGAGTAGAGCATGAGAAGCATCTACATATAGTGTTATAAATCTTGAGGGATAAAAAACTCTATGTTAGGCTCAGTAAGTGTGAGTTTTGGCTAGAAGAAATATCATTTTTGGGGCATATAGCATCAATAAAAGGCCTAAGGGTTGATCTTAGCAAGATTCAAGCTATGATGGAATGAAAACTGCTTAGGAATACGACTAAGATAAAAAGTTTCTTTGGTTTGGCCAAATATTATACAAGGTTTGTCAAGTGATTTTCTTTGATTGCAAACCTTATGACACGTCTTTTAAGGAAGGAAATAAAGTTTGAGTGGGATAGTAGATGTTAAAAGAGTTTTGATAAGCTCCTAAGTTTGTTGATAGAGGCTCTTATTTTGGTTTATCCAGTGTCAGGAAAAAAGTTCACCATATATAATGATGCCTCACTGAATGGATTAGGATGTGTACTCATATAGGATGGCAATGTTGTTGCTTATGCTTTATAGAAATTAATACATCATGAGAAAAACTACCTAAGACATGATTTAGAGCTCACAGATATTGTGTTTACTTTAAAGATATAGAGCCATTATCTTTTTAGGAAGAATTGCTATGTCTTTACTGACAATAAAGTAGTATTTACCGACACAAAAGGAGTTAAACTTGAGGCAAAGAAGATGGATGGAATTTATCAAGGATTATGATTGCCTTATTCAATTACCATCCTGGGAGAGCTAATGTGGTTACAGATGTAATGCCCCAAATATTCCAATACTGTAACTACACAGTACTTGAGACTAGGAAAGTGCACCTAGAGTGTTGGGTCACCTACACGAGTCTTGAGGTAGGGCATATTGGCTAATAAACTTCAAGGGGCTTAAAAAGCATGAAAATGACCTCAATCAAAAATTTAGTAGAACTAATAAATTATTTCAGGCCATAAGCAAAAGGACCATAGCTCAAATTGAGTTGAGCTAGGAATGACTAAGGATGAATCTAGACAAACCTAAAAATACCATACTCTGAAGGTTAAAAATTCCCCTGTGTCCATTGGTGAAAGAAATTTTGAATTCTGAGGTCGTTTGCAAATTTTCTTAATTTTAGGGTTTTGCACATAAATCAAGGTAGTTGGTTAACTATCTTATCAGTGGAATTTGGCTATGAAATTTTGTGTACCTATAATTAAAGGTATTTAAGGATTTTAGAAATAAATGTGACAATTTTTAAAGGTTTGAGCAATCGTATAAAAATTCTTGAAGTTCTATCGCAAATCGAGTTGTCACAAATTCCTAAAATTTTAACCAATGGTGGCCGAGACATGTAATGTGAGTAAATCTAACCTTATGGTGTCATATATTAACCTAATGGTGAGTTAAAGTTTAAAAACCCATCATCAAGTGGATTTATAAATTAACGCGCTAAAGGGTTAAAGTTGAAAAACATGGACTTTGTAGTTTTTTACATGAACTCGCTGGGGGGTTAAAGGTAAGAACTGCATAATTTGATAAAAAAAGGGTATAGATCAAAGTGACATTTTTAATTGGATTTGCTTGGTTTTTAAGCAAATGAATGAAAGAAAAGAAAGAAAAATAAAATGAAATAGGATGATAAAATTATAGTTTGGGGGTCTAGATTAAAATAAGCCATAAAGGAAGGATTAAAATGGTAATTTGCCAAATAAATATGAGTTGGCAGCCAAGGGAATTAAAAAAAAGAAAAAAAAAGAGAAAAGGGAGAAAAAATGTGAAGAAGAGGAAAGGAGAAAGAAAAGAAAGATGAAAGAATAAAGAAGGGAAAGAAGAAGAAGGAAAGAAAGAAAGAAGAAGAAAAGAAGAAAAAAAGGCTAGCAGCAGATTTCTTCCTTAGGTAAGTGAATTATCTTCCATTAATTTTTGGTTTGTTGGATTTATTGAGGACCTAAGGCTAGAGGAATTTCTACTGGAGTATTATAATAGGGAAATAGAATTGAGAGTATAAATCTTAGATGGGTTTGGGCTATTGGAATTGATTTTTGTATAGGAGTAGCAAAGAGTATTTTAGGCATAACTCTCTATGTCAATGTTAAAAAAATGTAAAACTAGTTGCAAATGAAAGCTAACACATAAGGCTATAATTTTTTAGAAGAAATTTTCCCCTAATTCATTATAGATTTTGCCTAGAAAATCCCATTACTTAAGTCTTCTACACTGTTTGTAGAATTCTTGGAATGAACAAAATAGTCTTTATTCATCAGGCCATAACTCCTAGTGTAGGTGTCTAAAATGCATGATTCTTAAACCAAATGAAACTAGACTTATAGGCCTAAAATTGTGATGTAGAAATCTTGAATTGATTCTAGGTTTAAAATTCTAAAAAATGTGATAAAAATTGAATGATGAAAGCTAAAACTGTCAGAGTGCCTCAAGGGCAGTAGAGGGTAATTAGGCTATATCTTTATGTATAGTTGTCAGAATAATACAAACAAAATTCTTATGAAATTTAAGTCATAGAGTTTTCTCTAATTAAGTCTAGTTTTTGCCCAAAATTTTGGACAAAGAGATGAAGCTAGCATTGTCAGTAGGAATATAGGAAGTTAAGGACTAGGAAAATAGTGCGGATGAAAGAAGGCACACCTAAGGTGGAAATGGAATCAAAACATGGTAGTCATGCACGAATAGGTATGTTTACTCACTGAAATATATATGAATATATATATATATATATATATATATAAATTGAAGTGTGGGTCCTTGTTATATGAAAATCTATGTGTTGAGTGTGTGTATGCTTAAGCTTATGCTCATTGTGTTTGTGAGTGTATGGTGCTATGTGTTGTGCTACTCAAGTTGTGTGTGACATGTAAGGGTTATTTTGATGATGTTACATGTTAGCCATGATGTAGAGAAAGCTTGGTCACCTAGGGTGTTAAATTTAATGATGGCCATGAATGCCTTGTTTATACATGCCTAAGCCCATTTACATGTTAAGCATATTAGGATGTCGTAAGAAGTTAATGGGCACATGTGG